>KE371752.1:240029-251501 GCA_000418225.1 Zizania latifolia | reverse complement strand
GTATAAGATAATAATAGGTAAATTTTATAAAAGTGCAATATATATTTTAGTTTTTTCTAGAATAATAAGCTAGAAAAAGCTAAATTCCACCATCTAATTATTGTAAGCTGACTGTTTATTTACATTTTTAAATAATAAGCTAGATTAGTGTAATCTCAAACTGAAATCTAACATGTGTAGTTGTTGATGTAATATAGAATTACGCAATATGTTTAAATGTTAAGAACCTCGATGGGTTCACGGAATAAGCAAGGGTTCGAACAGTGCTCTAGGCCTCCGAATGGATAATAGCCTTTGAGCAAGAGTAGTATTGACTTGTACTCCGTAAGTTCGATCCCCCTCCACCCTGCAAGGGAGGAGGTATTTATAGGTATAATTACCATTGGATAATACGAAGTTACCCCCTACTTGTAACCGACTATTACAGCATAAATAGCGAATTTACATAGGTGCAGTTTAGTAACCCTCCATGTGAACGAACCCGAATCCATGTCTTATCGGAGGGAACAGGAATACCACGGTTTTAGAGTCCTATGTCAGGTGGTCTCAAAGG
This sequence comes from Zizania latifolia, assembly GCA_000418225.1. NCBI lineage: Eukaryota > Viridiplantae > Streptophyta > Magnoliopsida > Poales > Poaceae > Zizania > Zizania latifolia. The sequence continues at coordinate 250,948 of KE371752.1, read as the reverse complement.
CATCGCACGTTGCAGGCCGAAGGGGGCTCCATCGAGAACTTGAGCGGAGTGTCAATTTGCCCCTCCGAAGAGGGCTTCGTAACTACTGTCATTGGAGCTCTGTTAGGGTAAAGTAATTTTCCCCAACAGTAGCCCCTCGCACGTAGCCCTTCTGCAGAAGGGGTAAAGCGCGCTCTTGACACATGACAGTTCTTTACGTCTTCCTCCGGAGCCCAAAGCGTCGGAGCCGAAGGATTCGAAGCCTAAAGCCTTTGGCTACCATTTTTAAAAATGAATCCACTCCGATCATTAAATGCCTGACAGGAGTTGATGGGACACCCTCGAAACTCTAAATGACGCCTGACGCGGCCAACGGTCCGAAAACGAACCGTCGCCGAACTAGGGCACGCTGCCCTATTTTACCTTGGCCCCACCTATCATAGACTCTAGAAAGTGCATGCGGGGTGGTAAAAAAACGGCTTTGGGCGGAGCTCCGCGTACTTCTTACTACCTATATAAGCCCCTTTACTCCCCCGGGCTCATTTACGCTCACCAGCATCCTTAGCTCTTGCTCTCGATCCTTCTTCATTCTGAGCCCCTAGCCCTTCGCCTTCGGAGCCTTTAACTTCACTAGCCTCCGCTCCCTCCTTCGCTTAGACTCCAAACCAGACTTGCGAAGATGCCGAAGAAGGCTTCAATGGCGAAGAACCTCTCTCTGGGCGATGGGTCTAGCTCTGTGCAAGCCCAAGCAGCAACGGCGACGACAGTAAAGGCTGCGGCGAAGCACTATGGACCGTTCGACCTCCGTACTCTAGCGGCGCCTAATGCCCTCGCTTTTCGGAGGCCTAACAAGATGTCTTCGTACTCGGCGACATTATTTGTAGCTTTAAAATTTAACCTAGCAGAATAGGAAACCCTCTGATCGGAGGGTGAAATAATAACTACCCCTACACCCGTACCGGAGGCCTGATAGGCTCCGCTAGAATAAATAGTCCAAATACCTTCGCTGGGAGTTTTGGGGGACAAATTTGCCGAGGGGGTCCATTCTGCGACGAAGTCCGCAATGACCTGTGATTTAATTGCGGTTCGCGCAGTAAAATTTATTCCGAAGGGTGTCAGCTCGACCGTCCACTTGCCGATTCTGCCTGTGGAATCTTTGTTTCGAAGCATGTCTCCGAGTGGGTAAGACATTGGCACAATAATATTATGTGCGAGAAAATAGTGCCTCAACTTTCTCGAAGCCATGACCAGGGAGTACACCATTTTCTCAAGCTCGGTGTACCTTGTATTGGCTCCGGACAGGGCTTCGGAGACAAAATAAACTGGTCTCTGAGAAGCTTTCCCTCGAAGTTTTCCTCGCGAACAAGGACCACGCTGATGGCGGAGGCCGCAGCGACGAGGTATAGCAACAATGTTTCTTCCGGCAGCGGAGTCGTTAGCGTCGCCAGGTTGGCGAGGTACTCCTTGATTTCATCAAAACTTCGTTGGCACTCCGGCGTCTACGCGAAGTAATCCATCCCTTTCAGCGCTTTGAATATTGGTGAGCTTCGTTCAGCGGAGCGCGCGAGGAAGCGGCTGACGGCTGCGAGGCGACCTGTAAGCTTTTAGACCTGTTTTAAATTTTTAGGCGAAGCCATGCGCTGAAGCGTGCTAATTTGGGTGCGACTGGCTTCGATACCATGACTCGAAACCAAGTACCCAAGCAATTTGCCGGCGCTAGCCCCAAAGATGCACTTCTCAGGGTTTAGACGGACCCCTACTGACCGGAGGCTTTCGAAGGTCTCCGCTAAGTCTATGCTATGCTCGTGCTTCTTAGCACTTTTTATTACAATATCATTCATGTAGGCCTCGATATTTCGGCCTAACTGATGCCCGAGGGTCTTAGAAATTAGCCTAGAAAAGGTAGCCCCGATATTTCTTAGACCAAAGGACATTCGTACATAGCAGTAAACTCCTGAAGGGGTAACGAAGCTAGTCTTATCTTCATCTTCGCGCTTCAACCAAACCTGATGATAGCCGGAGTATGCATCAAGAAAGCTTAGTAGCTCGGAGCCCACAGTGGCGTCGATGAGCTGATCAATACGAGGCATGGGGTAGGGGTCACGGGGGCATGCTTTATTCAACGAAGTGAAGTCAATACACATGCGCTACTTCCTCGTGTTCTTTTTCTTTATAAAAACGGGGTTCGACAGCCACTCCGTGTGGCTAACTTCCCGTATAACCCCTGTCCGGAGTAGCTTCTCTACCTCGATCTTCGCCAGGTCCGCGCGCTCGACAGACAGCTTCCGCAGCCCCTGGCGCACTGGCCTCGCCTTGGGGTTGACCAACAGGGAGTGCTCGATGACGCTTCGATCAACCCCGGGGATATCTTCGTCTGACCATGCGAAGACGTCGAGGTTGCTCCGTATCGCCCCCTCCAGCGAAGCCATGACTTCTGGATTCAGTCCTCCTCCGAACTAGATGGGGTACTCGAGGCCCCTTTCGACGAGAACCTTCGTAATAACTTCTCCGTCGGATCACGGTTTGAATGCGGGGCCCTTGGCGTGGCCATGGGCTTCATCTTGGGGCTGCACATTATGTACTTGGTGAGGTTCGAAGGGGGCAGTGTGGCCATACTCCACCCTGCGGGCCACACTCTAGTCGCCTAATACCGTAAGTACTCCGCCTTGCGTCGGTAACTTTAGGCAAAGGTAGTTGTGGTGTGCAATGGCTCCGAACTGATTCAGGGTCCCCCTTCCGAAGATGGCGTTGTAGGTATACGGGGCGTTGACGACGTCGAAGATGACTTCCTCCGAGCGAGAAAGGTTGCCTTCACCGAAGGTGACTTGGAGGCCGATCTGTCCCACCGCCTCGAGAGGGGGCCCGTGAAGCCTTGTAGGGGCCTCGCAGCTGGGAGAAGATGCCAGCGGGGATGTAAAGTTGATCGAAGGTATGCGCGAAGATGATATCTGTCGAACTCCCCCCGTCAATGAGCACCCGGCGCACCTTAGTGCCCGCGATGTCGGTGAAGATGACAAGGGGGTCCGCATAGGAGAACTTGATCCCCATGTCATCTTCGGCTAAAAAGAAGATAGGCACGTAGACCCACTCTAGCATCGAGGAGGCGGATGCTGAAGTCCCAACGTGCCCCACCTCGTGGACATAATCTCGGCGTTGTCGCTTGGATAGATTACCTAGGGCTTCGCCACCTGAAATGGGTAGGACTACCCTTTTCTGGGGCCGGAATTATCTTCAACCTTCGGTGGCGGCATCAAATTCGCCACCGAAACTCGAGGGTGAGCCTCGCCAGCCTCCGCACGTCCTACAGCTTGGACGTGCTCTGGGCGCGCAGCTTCGGGCACCTGATCCGTGGTCCCTCGGCCACCGGTTCGCTCTAAATATTGCCCTCGCAAAGCTAGTATAGCCTTACAAGTGTTGGTATTGTGGCTCCGGTTCTTGCCATAGATGTTACAGAAGAAAGACTGGCCAGAGACGAAGGGTCCAGCTGATGGCTTCGCGCTAGTCCCACGTCCCTTTCCTTGAGCTTGCTGATACTTCGGAGCCCTTGGTTCAGAGATGTTCATCACTTCGTTGCGGAAGTGCTTCCGACTTTATCGAGACAACGAAGGCGGATGCTCCGTAAAAGCAGGTTTCGGGGACCTTGAGGCTTGGACTTTAGGGACCTGAACTTGGGCGACGGTGGTGGTTCTTCGGAGCTGGCCTTCTTCAGAGCGAGCGTACTCCTCGAAGTACGTCATGAGCTGGGCCACCGAGGATATATGCTTCCTATGAAGCTTGTCCAGGAGGCCCGCGTTAGTCACCCCTTCGTGAGCGGCATCCACAATGGATGAAGTGGAGAGGCCCTTTATCTAAGACTTCGTGAAGGCGAAACGCTACGAATATTGCCGCAGTGTCTTCCCTAGCTGCTGCTTTACTTGGAACAGGCTACCGGTTGACATGGAGGCTACGAAGGTCCCTTGAAAGTTATTGATGAATTTCCTGTGTAGGTGCTCCCACGACCTCACGGAGCCAGACTTCAAGGACCAGAACCAGCGAAGGGCTATCCCTTCGAGAGCCAAAGGGAAACACTTCGCCATGGTGTCCCTCTCACCTCCACTGGCTTCAATAGCAAGGGCGTATGAGCGGGCGAACTCGTCAAGGTCCGAGTCCCCGAAATACTTGGGGAGCTTCGCTGCTCGAAAATTCGAGTGGAAGCGAACCATCTGCAGATCCGGATATAGCGGTGACCCTTCATCAAAGGAGGCATTCTGCCTTCGCTCTTGGGGCTCTTGATCATCATGGTCACTTACGGTGACAACGACTAGTGCCCTTGGAGGGTCGTCGGCAGTGCGAACCTGGCTAGCCGTATTTTACCTCCACCTCATGACTTCAGCACGGAGCGAGGCCAGCTCAGAGGCCTACTCGTTCTCAAGGACTCCGCTTCCCCCGGTGTCCGGCTCCAGATCCTGCGATCAAACATAATCGGTCCACAGTGCTCTTGGGGGCGGAGGCCTCCCTCCTTGGGGTTTCGCACCCCCTGATGGGTCGGACGCGAGTGGTCCAACGACAGGGGCTCCGGGTGTGAGGTCCGGAGTGAGCTCTCCGTCCCTGGGAAGGGCGCCTTCCACCGAAGGACCAGCGGCCAGTTTCACAATATCTGGGTGGACAGTTGCGTTGCGAGGGCCAGTGGTAAGCTCTGCGGCCCTCGAGGCCGAAGCTACTGCTGGGGGGCTTCTTCGTCCGATCAACCTCGCATGCTGGGTTCCGGAGGCGGGACTTCTTGATGTGTCGAGGCCTGCGCTACTCGAGAGGACCTTCGAGTAGGGGCTACGCTCTTGCTTTTCTTCGGAGGCATGGTCCGAAGGTTGGTGGTAGAGAGGCTAGTTTTTGGACTAAGCTCCCCACGGACGGCGTCAACTGTTAGCATAATACAGAATTACGCAACATGTTTAAGTATTAAGAACCTCGATGGGTTCGCGGAATAAGCAAGAGTTTGAACAGTGCTTTAGGCCTCCGAATGGATAATAGCCTTCGAGCAAGAGCAGTATTAACTTGTACTCCGTAAGTTCGATCCCCCTCCACCCTGCAAAGGAGGGGGTATTTATAGGTACAATTATCATGGGGTAATACGAAGTTACGCCCTACTTATAACCGATTATTAAAGCATGAATAGCGAATTTATATAGGAGCAGTTTAGTAATCCTCCGCGTGAACGAACCCGAATCCATGTCTTGTTGGAGGGGACAGTAATACCACGGTTTTAAAGTCCTGTGTCAGGTGGTCTCAGAGGTCTCGCACGTTGCAGGCCGAAGGGGGGTCCATCGAGAACTTGAGCGGAGTGTCAATCTGTCCCTCCAAATGGGGCTTCGTAACTACTGTCATTGGAGCCCTGTTAGGGTAAAGTGATTTCTCCCAACAGTAGTCTAGTCTAGAAATTAATTTATAAAAGTTTAGATGGAATATAAATGGCTTTTTCTATTTTTCGTTGCCTTCCAGCACCCGCCCATACATCAGTACATGTAAAATAACCTTGCCGTGTATGGCGAGATAATTAGGCCACTCCGGCCGGCTCACCTCTCATCACGCGGCGGGGGTATTTAGGTGCCTGCTCGTAATCTCCGGGCATATATTCGTCCAGGCAGCATGCTGAATGATGCTACAAGGAGTAAGTAACAAAAGTGGGATGAATCATGGCTAAAACCTTGAATGCTGCGATGATGGCGAATTGGTCTTCTCGCTAATTTGCTGTAGATGATGGATTGCGTAGAGCTTTGCACCAGCAACTTTCAGCGGGAGCAGAGCACGATCAAAAAAAAGTACTGTGTTCCAAACAAGCTTGTAACTGTAACACCTTTGAACACCTCCCGTCTACCATCATGGCTCGCGTCAAGACAAAGTCAACAGTCAACAGGCAAGCGACTCGACGGTTCACGCTTATCGATCAGACAAGATAAAACTGTAGGGAAGTACGGACATGTCTGTTGCTGCAGATCTGATACTATTACTAGTTCGGTTTAATAAAAATCAGACTGATAATCTAAGTGGTTATGTTATAGACATAAACTGGCTGGTTAGCATGGTTTCGTGAACCCTAATCTGATCATAAAGCACAATTAACTGGAGCCATCCTGTAGTGAACAAGAACACACGAGCACAAACTAAAACCAAGACACCCTGGTCTTTTCCCATGAAGATGCAGATAAGCGCAGTGATTACCACTCGTACTATAGTTAGTGATCCCAAAACGAAAGAACGAGATTTATCAGTATCTGTTCAGCACGGGGCTGGAGTATAATAATATATGCATTAAATATAACTAAGTCCTACTGGGAATTTTATAAACATAGGAACGACTACAAAAGGAATATGGGCATTCCCACACCAAAGAAAAATAAGAGGGGCGATAAATTAACCCTCACAGAAAACAACTCGATCATCTTGACTTGGAGGAATAACACACGACTTGATGAGGTGGGTACTGGGCTAGTCCCACAAAAGGTTGATCATCGAGTTGGCCAACCCGGCTTCCTTGAAAGTTTTGTCGCACTCGTACTCCAGATTTTTGGATGCCCCGGGAATGGGCTGTACGAAGTGGAAAGCCCTCTTCTCCCCGTTCTCTACTTGAGAGTAGCAGAATGACCACAGGAGCTGCGGCGAGAGAGGGAGAAGGCATCAGGAAATATGTAAAAAAAGAAGAGGGGAAAAGTAAGGAGATTAATTCCAGTGATTTAACCTTAATAGGATCCGTGTGAAGAAAATTCCTCTGGATCCTCCTACCATCAGGTAGACGAATTGCAACTCTGCACAGAAGCTCCCTACTTCCTTTGGGCTCTTCAAGGAGAGGAGGGTAGTTGAGCTTAACACTCAGATTAGGCTCATCTTCTACCGCAGGCTCAGTTTTCCCATCAGAAGCTTCAGCCCCCCCAACTCCTCCACTATCCTCAAGGGAAGCCGCCACTGCCCGTGCTAGTTCTTCATCTTCATCCTCTACAGGTACAGGCACTGAATAATGAAGAAATAAAAATCACATTACCAGTGCTCCACAAAATCCATTAAAATGATTTTTTTCTTAAAAAGTGGCGTCCACACTGGTATTGGAGATTCATACACGTGCATATTGGAAATTCCCTTTTTTTGTGTGTCATACAGTAAATGGACCGTGGAGAGCTAACTTCTTTTATGTCTACCTCTAGCAAATAAATCTAGGTAATTGCTGACCATAAGTCAGATTTGCTATAACCTTCGTTACAATCCATGCCCAAACATCCTAGTTTTAATGATGCATGACAATAGAAGATTCCTAAAGGCCAATCCTTAGACTCAAGCAAATGTCAGCCAGAGTGTGCCAGGCACATCCACCAGATAACTATTACATCACAGTTCGTAACAACTACCAGCAACCCCCATTGGTCAACTACTCCTGGAAATCATGCTGATATATTGTAAAAACAACCTATGTGTGGCTGGATCATACAAATGAACACCCTTCCCCCTTATTTTATAAAGCATCAGGCGCAGAAAAATTTGATAATTTGCCACTTTTAAGATGTGTACTTTGATTATGATGCCACTTCTGAAGCTGACATGTAGAACTATCTGGGTCAATGAAAGTGGGTCTAGATGGTAAAAATGCGAAGTCACTTGCCCACTTCTTGAGAGCGACACTTTGATTATGATGCCACTTCTGAGGCTGAGATGTAGGACTATCTAGATCAATGAAAGTGAGTATAAATGGTGAAAATGCGAAACCACTTCTTGAGAGTGGCAAATTCTCAAATCTCTCCTAGTATAACTGGCCTACCCCAACTAGCTTGGGACTAAAGGGCTGATGATGTATCAAGCACAAAGCACTAGTACACAAAACACAGCTGCACCTAGAGGTCCCCCACAAGTTTTCCAAGAACAGACATTTACCCACAGGATTTCAGTTTAGTTGTATGGAAGCCACGAATCTTAACAGATGACACGCTACAAACTTAGAAGGCCTATAAGATATATCAATAAAATGCAAACAAGATTGCAATGGAAGAAGACAGCTTCAATGTCACGGTTATTTATGCATCAGATGTGCTTAGCTCATGTAGTTTTGCAACAATAGACTTTTATATTTTACAAGTTTCAAAGGGAAAAAAAACAACACTGCTAGTTCGTATATTTTTGGAGCAAACCAACAGAAATCATACCTTGTTTGCCCACAGAAATTTCCTGGTTAACTTTTCTTGGACGTTTTTGAGGTTGAGCAGCATGATGCTCTTTTGGACCTTTATCTAGGTAAGGCATCAAATCCTGTGGACAGTTCACATGCAGAAAGTGATGAGGAAAACCCATATCATATAACAGCTAAGTTTTTAGGATTTGAATGTCCACAAAGGCTATCACTACATTAACATGAGAAATGGAAGATAGGGTTACCAAATTACCTCCAGCAAACGGTCTGGGTGAACCATTCCATTCCAACCACACATTTTTTGTCCAGTGATGGGGTCAATTAGAAGAACAGCAGGAACAGAGACCAAATTGTAGTAGGTGCATACTTTTCTCCCCTCACTGGTGTCATGATAAACCTACATTTAAGACAGGAAAATGTATCGGTAGACAATTAGAAATGAAAGCAATCAATCTTGGGAAAAATGAACATTAGAAACTTTGTTTCCAATACTGTTCCTAACGCATTAGGAAACAAAAATTAAAAATATAGTTACATGACTCAGATCTGGAAGGAGACAGATGACCAACCTGCCAGAAAATAAAGTTCGACCGAATTGTCTGAGCCACTGCTTCATTAGCCCAAGTGTCCCGGTTAAGCTTGAAGCAAGACAAACTCAAAAGTAAAAAACTTTGCCATGGCAGAAAAAATATATGAAGGATTAACATAACGCTGCATGACAAAATGGGTAAGATATAAGTGTACCATGTGAGAGCTGAATTCTTCAGTCGACTGCAAATTGATTAGCAGCCACTTGTCCAGACTAGAAGCTTCTAACTTGGCCTACATTTATGGAATTCAATTTTTTAGAAGTCTAACACATAAATGAGTAGGTAGATAAATTGAAGAATTATCAATTTAATATCACGAAATCCATCAGCTTCAGTTGCAAAGTAGTCTACGTACACCAGTCATTAAACAATGAATTAATTCACAACAACAGTACAACAAACATCAATGTACTTTCAGTGATAGAAAGTGTCAATAAAACACATCCTGGAACATATTTGACCTTGCTTCTTGTCAAAAGAGAGGCAATGTTTTCTCAATAATAAACCGAAGCTAACCGACCAAACTGATTATTCAACAGGTAAGGTTATTGGCAAGTGAGATACAATCAAGTGTTTGTGGACTACAGGTTGTGCTGCTCCATGATAACAGTTCATTTGGCCATTACTATAATATTCCGATTTTTCAAATGTATGTGGCATACTCAAAGACAAAACAGTTTCAGAATGCAGTATTTCCAGGGGCAGCACATCACCATGGAAGAGACAGACAGTAATGCCAGACAGGGTAAATCTTAACAAAGGAGATACATCTGACCTTGTCAAAGGGCCCATTGAACATCAAAGCAAAAGGTGGACGATATAATGACGCAAGATTATCACGAGAACTGGATGCAGCATTCTGCTCAGAATCCCAAACAGCAGATTGCCTTGCCTCCTCTTCAAAGTTACGAAATGCAACCATTGAATTAGGCCGAAGTCTGAAAAGAAGTCATAAAAACATTTCAAAATTTTCAAGTTTTACAAAGCAAGACATGGTATCAAAATGCACAGACTAGAGACCTTACAAATCTCACAAGATTCTTGAATCGCTAAATATATTGTGTAGATAAAAGCAGCAAGTATTTTCTTAAAACTTGCTGGCCCAAAATAAGAGTATGATTAAAATTACATCACGCGTTCACATCATCCCACACTTTAGGTGCATTTTGGTACAATTCCTTCTCACGTAGTCACGTTAACTAAAGTTAACTATACATTTATACCATAGTGATAATGCCATATGTGGTAACAAGAGTGGTCACATACCCCAAAGAAATGCTAAGCATCAGCAAAATGACCCATTTATAAAATAATAATAGGGAAAATTAAATACTTGGCACATAGCATTAACAATGTGTTTGCATGAGCGAACATATCTAAGGTGTAGCCAATCACAGTGTGTTTAGATGAGTGAAAGTCATTGGTTGCAAACTATTTGAAAGAGATACTGGTCCAATTGAACAGGAAGAGAGAGCAGGAGACTTGGCTGCAAATTGATGGTACTAGAAGGTGTGATCTTAAACCAAGACATAAATACCATTTGCAGGACAAACAATCGTTATCAACAACACATGCGAAATTTATTAGTCATGACCAAAATTAGTATTGGTCAGTAGCATCCATTCAACACCAACCAAAACATACTCATGCCTTTTGGACATTAAGTTTGTCAAGAGTTTTGAAAGCAAACAAAAACCCTATGGAACCTGCCCCAATTGCTCTGTGCACTTAACGCATGATTCTACACACTAGTAGGAGCTACTCCGTTGAACAATGCTTTATCATGTCACACTTGAGATAATTTTGTGCCACCAATACAACCCATTTCCACATAGCCGTAAATCACAGAAACACCACTGAGGCAAGCAGCATGGCGATTGCATTTCACTAAAAGTTTGTTTTCATACCAAAACAATAATTACTGAGGAATTCAATCGCAGGAACCCATGCTATCATACAGAGTTGCTAGCATAGCACTATTAACTTACACGACCATGGGGGCATCGCCATAGAGAGTCTCCCGCTTCACAGGCAATGGTGCACGCACATCCTCCTCGTCCCCAAGTCCCTGCAGCATTCCATCACCCAGTGCAGCCGCTGGGGGTGGAGCGAACCTGCCATCACGGCGCACAATAAGCTAGCGTACAGGTACCAGCAGAAAACTCCTCCACGATCCTACCGAAACCAAACCCAAACCCAAACCC
>KE371752.1:145624-158840 GCA_000418225.1 Zizania latifolia | reverse complement strand
CGCGGCCGCGTCCATCGCGCGATCCCGACGCGAGATCGGCGAGATCGGCGCGGATTCGAGGGGAAATCGCGAATCCGAGGCGATTTCACGAGGCAGCAGCGACTGCCTGAGTCGCAGGCCCCCCTCTCTCTCCCTCCCCGGCGCGTCGCTGGAGGGCAGCGGCGGAGATGGGGAAGACGCCTCCGGCCAGTCGGGGCAAACGGATTCGGATGTTTTTGGTCGTTTTCGGGCAGGAGGATGACGGGTGCGGTTGGGCTGCTCCGGTTGACCTCTGACATCTGGAGAGAGGATCATGCTACATCGGCTAGCTTGCATTCCACAAACACACATTTCTTCTGCCTAGCAATAAAGCACAGAAAACTTATACTATTAACAAATTCATCGTCTTTTTTTTGCCCAAATTCGAAATAAATCAACAAGTTTGTTCACTAGAGAAATTGATTCAACTTTTCAGTATAGAGCTCAAGAGATAAGAGACACATCCACTATTTAACACTATTTAAGTTAGAACAACTTATTCATGTAATATGCACTATTCAGTGTCACTGCCTCCCTCAGCTCCTCCGGCTCCGGCGTCTCAGTGTTGTCGTCGGTGGACGCGGACGCGCTCACTGAGGGGCCGGCCGGGCCGGCGGAAGGGCCCAGCAGCGCATCCAGCCCGTCCCCGAGCGCCGCTGATGCTTAAGAATGAAGCCGAGTGAACGAATTGAATTCTTTATCTTTGTCTCTCTTTTTTCTCTTTTTTTTGCGGTTGAATTCTTCATCTCTGTCTCTCTTTTTTCTCTTTTTTGCGATTGAATTCTTCATCCCTGTCTCTCTTTTCTCTCTCTTTTTTTCGATTGAATTCTTCATCTCTGGAGCATCGATCAAACATATATATGCCGTTCAGAGACGGTAATCGACATTCGTTAAGGCTACCGGCGCCCACGTTCAGTTTACATATTACAAGTCTTCTCCAACTTTAACTAATTTTATAAAAAAATATATCAACTATATCATCAAATTAGTTTCATTAATTCATAAAAATATATGTTCATGGTGTATTTATTTCAATTGTAAATGTTAATATATTTTTTAAACCTGGTCAAAGTTAGATAAAATTAACTTGAAAAAAATCGAACCACTTATAATATGAAACGGATGAAGTAGTAAACTGTCAAATACCGATTATCTTGTCTCATTGTTCAAATGTCATGTTAATCAGACACCAAATACAGAATTGTAGGAGGCACCTACTTGCAACAGAAATAGCAAATAACATACCTTGAAAAAGAAAAGGCTCAATCCTCAGGGAGGATGCTGTGCCTCCAGCTTCCTGACAATGGCATTGGTCACAGCCCAGCTGAACCCTCGGTACTGAAGCCACCTCACTACGCGTGCACGGCGGTTGTCCAGGGGCAAGCTTTGCCCACGCTGCCACTGTTTAGCTGCCTGGGCAAAGAGACGATCCATTGAATCCTGCGAGATGCCATACGTTGCGTGGTTTGAATGGCCATCTCCATCCTGGAATACTCTCCTTGTCGCCTGGTCTACAACTCCATCCGGCACCCCTTTTTGGAGAAGTGCCTAATTCAGATAGAGATATATTTTTTTCCAGTTAACTTTAAGCTATAAATCTGCTGTTGCTGTAAGAAGTTGTACATGGCATACACAATGCATGATTCATATTAGTTGAGTCATCTACACAAAATCTACCACAGAACTAGAATGTCAAATGTGGATCCGCGATTTGACCAACTGCTAAAGAGAAAAAGTTATTTGTTTTCCTAAGGCATCGCAATATAAAGTTGCTTTGCAAAGTTATTTTTCCTTCATGGCATCAAATTTGAACTTTAGACATGGGATCTACAGTGAATTTATATACATGTGTTAACTAAAAGAAAGGACTTTAGTAAATATAGGACAATGGGTATGCCAGATGTTTTGTTGGAACAATCTGAGGGCAAGAAGCAGGGGGAAAGATACCAACCTGTTTTATACGCCTTGGACCCCAAGTTGATGATAGCCATCGGGATCGTGAAAAAGATTCCGCATAATAACCATCGTTTAACAGGCCCCTTCAGGAACAGAAGAACAAATCTAACGTAACTAAGAAAGGCAAGGAGCTAGGCACAGGAAACATAACGTCAGACCAAATACGCTAATAATTTATTATAGCATAAGCATCCACAAGTATGTCTTAATCTAACATGAAATATTATATGTTCAAACTATGAAGGCCAATTAAAAATTTAAGTGGATTTCACATCCAAAAGTATTTGGGTGAAGTCCAGTTGTAGAACTTCAGTACAAGTTCTAACGACATGATCACAGGCACTGATGAGCAGAATAATTTTGTGTACCTATAATGCTAATTGATTCAACTGGGATGATTATGTGGCATATTAAGTTCATCCATAACTTTGTCAGTATACTCAACACTTCAACAGGAAGGTCTTACCTTGATTTGAAGTTAGCAATCACAGAATCAACTGCATTATCAGGAAATTTCTTAGCCCTTAGTTTCTTCCTAAGCTCTGAAACTGTGAATGATCTGCTCAAGATAAAGGAGGAGATGTATTTCAGACTTCAATCTCAACAGTAGCACACAATACACAAACAATACAAGTGATCAGTGACTAGAATTTATAGTGCAGAAACTTCCTTTGGACTGTGTAGGTACAACATAAGATAAGACCAATAGACCATGATAGAACAAGTTAGCAGCTGCATATAAAATGTTGCAGTTCTTTGTCTTCCTGACCATTGTGCATAAAATTCTTGCCTAGAATAAAGGCTTACATTTTACAATGCAGAAAGGCGTGATTCTGTTCATTAATTATTATTTACATCAAGTTATTGGTTATAGTATCAAGCAAAATTAATGAGTTAAGCATGATGTTCACATTGTTCACAACAATGCCTACAGGAAAACATTGCAACATCACCTACAGAACATTCACTTTGATTTGATAAACAACCAATACCAGAAACATTCAGACAAAAAGGTTGCTTGCAAGGAGCAGCATTTCAGTGAGATTCCTCCAATATTTCTGGAAGGGTGTTCAGTAGAGAATGGCCTGTTAGTTCTGACCTTGCAGCAAGCAAATCGACTGCAGCCTTCTCCACATCTCGCACGATGCTTTCGCTGATTCCGCACACCACATCATCACTTTCCTCCTCTCCCAAGGAAAGCTGCCCGAGTTCATCACCGAAGTGCTTTCCCATGTACTCCACGGCTGTGCTATCGTCGTCCTCGCCATGAGTCAGCGGCTCATCTGGGCTCTGCCTCCGCGGCTGCCTATTCTTCGCTGTTACACATTTACACTCAGTACGAAGAACACGAATTCAAACATTCTGCAGCTCTCTCCTTCTCTCTCTCCATCTCACCTGCATTCCTCTCCCCGTAACCACCTTGCCGGCAGCTCAAGAGCATCCGCGCCGGAGTCGCGTGCCGGAAACGAACCGCCCCCTTCGCCCTGAAACGTTTCAGGAGGCTGTGAAATATGATACCGATAAATCGAGAAGGGCCGAGAGCCGAGAGATACCAGGAGGGGAAGGGGATTAGGGCACGGGAGCGCAGGCACAGCTCCAGCTCCGGCCGGAGCTGGAGGAGGCGGCGACTCGCGGCCAAGGCTGCCATCGTTAGCGTCTGATGCTCCGACGCCGCCGCAGAGGGTTTGAGGCTCAACAGTTTACTTCCGGAAATTTGGGCGTGTGTCCGATAGTTAAATGGCATTTATTATTTCACCACATTATATATATAATTATCAAGTTTAAAGTCCACATGTTATATATCATTTATTATTTTTTTATAAGGATGGTTCCGATTTTTAGTTAGAGTAGATGAGGAATGATAACGGTGCGCTAATGAGGAGAGATGGTGACACATTAAGAAGAAGAGATTCGTCTACCAACTAGAGCAAAGACGATAACCCGATTATGTAAGAGTTGATAGCACGTTATAAAAGACAAGATCCGGTGGCTAGACTGAACAAGGAGACCATAGCTAGGGTTTAGGATGATGGTCAAAGAAAAGAAAAACTAAGCAAGCATTAGACAACGTATGTATGTGGTTAGGATAGAAGCACAAAAACAATCATACTATAGGTATATCGACAACCATACTGGAGGTATGTCGATGGATGACTGGTGTGTTATACCCACAAATTTAATGGGCTTTTTTTTCATTTCAATATGAGAAGAATATTTTCGTCCAATTTTCTTCTAAAGCACACAAAAGAATCGTATCTTTAAAATTCTATCATTTTTATTTGTACCAGTTTAGTAGAGATTTTAGTAATTCTACCGAGAATCCTACCAAACGCTAAGTAGTGTAGTGTAGCTAACACAGTAACACCCATCGTCATCTAGCAAGAGAAACATGGTTTTTTTGCTCAGTTTTTCTTTTTCCTCTATAAAAAAAAGAGAGAAAAGCAGCGAAAGGCGAATCTACCACCTATGCGCGTCCAGCGTAAGCATCACGCGAGTCGTCGGCGCGCGCGGATCCCAAATCGGACGGCCCCCGTCGCCCCGTCGCCGTATAAATCGGGCCCCCATTCCCCCACCCAAATCCCCCGATTCCTCTCAGCTTCCTCTTGTTTGTGGCCGAGCTCCTCCTCTACACGCCGTCGCAGCCGAGCTCCCCGGGGAGACAGGCCGGCGGCGCCGCTGCCACTGACCGCGCACCCCAACCGGAGTGCCCCGTCGCCGATCGGTACGCGGCTCCCTAACCCCCCCTTTCTCGGTTCGATCGGTTTGATTTGTGGAGCCCTAGGCTTGATCTGTGGATTTCTCTTGGTGGGGATTAGGGTTTGATCGATGGCGTCCAAGAGGATCCTGAAGGAGTTGAAGGACCTGCAGAAGGACCCTCCCACCTCCTGCAGCGCAGGTGATTTGATCTCTACCGCGTTGGATTTCGGCTAGATCTTGCCGAAATTGATTTCGGTGGACATGCTAGTTGTATGTTACATGTTGCCCGTAGATGTTTGATTTGCAGGCGCCGTGGGTGTTAGATTGTTGTTCCTGAATTTGATATGTATAGAATCATTATAAACTAGATTTAGAATATGCTGTTCATAATGATGTGTGTGTTCTGTTTTGCGAGGATTGTTTAAAAATGCTTACATGATTATCCATGTTCAGGGTGATAGGTGCAGCATTGTTACGCCATCAGACTTATTTGTAGATAATGTCTGGTTCCATTTTTAGAGGACAGCGACTTAGTATATGCTAGTTCACATCATGTTCTGTCCGACTACCTTAAACCAAAGCCATTGAGCAATTAGCTCATGTAATTAAGAACACCTCCATAGACTAATCATGAGTTGTTATTAATATGTACAGCAATTCATGGTCTAGGACTAGAAAAAGAATATATGTAGACATTACCTATTTGAGACGATTGGGAATGCCTTTGACTGGTTGAGAACCTTCTTCTGTACTGGTTGCCTGATGGTATGTGTAAGTTGCAGCAGATGTCTTGGATGATTTAGTATTATCTTTACCGTTATTTCATTGTAAGTTCCTTTTTTCCATATACATAGGTGAAAGGTATCTTGCTTCACCTATACTGATCCTATGTATCCCACATGAATGTATTGGATTTTTTTGGTTTGCATCTGATCAAAATTCTCACCGTTGTTTGAATAATGCATCTATTTTGTGGGTCAGACTGTCATATTAGGATAAACTTTACTGCACAGTATATAAACCTGCTTAACCTTGAACCAGTTCTCATATTATATAAACTGGATTCCCTGTCCCAAATCCATGTGTTTTACTCATCTCTTGCTACCATGGAGTTTCTTAGTACTTGTTATGTTGTCAGGTCCTGTGGGTGAGGACATGTTCCATTGGCAAGCCACTATTATGGGACCCTCAGACAGCCCATTTGCTGGTGGGGTATTCCTTGTGAACATTCATTTCCCACCGGATTATCCTTTTAAACCACCAAAGGTAATTTATTTACTTACCGAATTCAACTCCACAAAACAACCTTAGTAATCAGGGTTTATCTCAATGTTGTGATGTTTGGAAATGCTGTTACACGAATACACGATATAACATATTGTTTGCTTATCCGTTCTTACTTTTATCGGATACTAATGTCTAGATGATGAGCTTATTTTCAGGTCTCTTTCCGCACCAAGGTTTTCCACCCGAACATTAATAGTAACGGCAGCATTTGCCTTGACATTCTCAAGGAACAGTGGAGCCCTGCTCTTACCATATCAAAGGTAATTATCAACATTACCTGTTTGATTGAAGTTCAATATGTTTTACCTGTTGTCATTGCGCTCTAGCGGATTGGTTAGACATTGAACTCAGTCCCTTAAGCCGTTCTTGTTGGAAAAGTAACTATGCTCCTAATGGATGTGTGTTCTAACCTGCCTATTATAACAGGTCCTCCTGTCGATTTGTTCGCTGCTCACAGACCCGAACCCTGATGACCCATTGGTGCCGGAGATTGCTCACATGTACAAGACTGATAGGACCAAGTATGAGTCCACAGCTCGTTCCTGGACGCAGAAGTACGCAATGGGCTAGAAGCCAGCCAACTGGTGGATGTGTCGAAACCCAACGACGATATCACCTAAATAACCAGCCAAATCACCCTCCCCCCAACGAAGTATGAAAGGACTTTCGAGGGCCGCGTGCCCAGTTGAACTCATATGTACCCTACCTTGTGAAGTCCGTTTAAGTCTGGTAGTATGTTCTACCTGACGCTTCTGTTCCTAAATCATATTTTATGATCCGTGCTTTGTGGTGCCATAACTACGACTTGCGTGTTTAAAACATTTGTATAAACATGGCTCGGGTGAAGTAGGAGTTTGCCGCTATCAGGATGCTTAGGTGCGGCCACCTCCCGATATGGTCGCTGCTAAGATTTGGTACGGATCAAAGGAATGTGATCGGTCTAATTATCTATTGCTCTGTCCAATTTAAGCATTCATTTTTTTAATCTTTGGCTTGTTTTTTTAATGTCTGCGTAATTATTTTTTAGCTTGTTTTTTCTGTTAGTATGTGCATGATTAATAGATTATGGTTAACTAGGTGTATAGATTTACAGGATAAATAAATTTAAGTCGTTTCTTTATGCTGTGAGACTGGTGGAGTATGGCTACTTGCCTACCTGGCCAATAAGAGCATCTCCACAAGAAGCACCATGTGACCTTTAAATCAGAAATAGTGTGTTGGAGGTATAAATAGAGCTAGCAGATGTGCCATCCATTAGTCATATGGACATCTAAACTAGAAATAACATGTTGGAGGTACAAATAGAGCTCTAGCATATGTGCCATCCACCAGCCATATGGACCTCTAAACCAAAAATAGTGTGTTGGAGGTACAAATAGAGCTCCAGCAGATGTGCCATTCACCAGCCGTATGGACCTCTAAACTGGAAATAGTGTGTTGGAGGTACAAATAGAGTTCCAGCAAATGTGTCATCCACCAGCCAAATCTGATGTTTCTCTATCCTGATGTTTCTCTATCCTCATGCCATCCTGCAACCGTCTATATCTAGATTAAAGTCCTACCATGGAGAGTGTCTCTACCTACGGCAACCGCGCTCCCCCTGACGGCTCTCCTCCCAGCACCTCCCCTTTCTGAACAAATATACTGTCTTGGGCAGAATTCGTATTTTCACAATCTCAATTGGTATGAGTAGTTTGTACATGCTATATCTACAAGAGAAGTTGTTCTTCGCTCCTCAAGGAGATAAGACCATAAAAATATGAACTTCACACATGATTGTGAACCAGAACTGAGTGTTGTTGTTCGCCTGCTCGCTACTGCACCATAGCCCTTATCGCCATCTCGCCGCTGAACCACCTCCGCCCCTACACGACGAAGAGCACCGGCACTGTCCAACACTGGCGCCCGCAACCTCGATGTGGTGGTGTGTTATGTTCTGATGTGGTGTTGTATGAACGAGAAGGAAACATATTGTTTTAAAAAATATAGTAGTTAGATGATATTATTAAAATATAGAAGAATATGACACAAATGTCACAATACAGATGGTATATTAAAGTGTATGAAATAGAGGAGAAATATTTTTGGATGGACTATGTCCAAATTTAAATGTTGGAGATGGTCTAAAACGTTTGTGGCACCAGATTTCCAAGAGCAACACGACGATCCTACGCGCGGCAGAGACTACCTCGATTGAATTTATTCCAGTCAGGGAGAAAGGGACCTTATCTCCCCTCTCACATGCACCAAATTTGTCGTTGGTACCTTTCTCCCATTCCCGGAAGACGCCGATGCCAAACAAAAGCTTCTTTTCCTGGCCGCGAAATGGTGCAAGGAAGGCCCAGGCAGTACCCTCAGTACCGATGGGGAGTTAACAACAACCACGTCCGTACATCGTGTCGACGCATTTCCTTACAACATCCTAATAGTGTATTATGACGTATTTACCTGCAATCCGTTTCTAGAAAATGTGCCTTCATATATGTTCTATACACCTGGGACTAAAGGCTATATTGCTATGTACCTTATTTTCGATATGGATAAACAACCAATGAGCATCCCATGTTTATTTACCCCATCAGACTCCTTAATCCTTCCTCGTGAAACCTTAAAGCGCAGCAATGTTGCCTTACTACCACACGTTCACAAAAGATGTACCATTGCGGCGGATCTTTTGGCGGAACTGCTTCTTCTTTACGCACCATGCCTCAGTGAAAGTGCTCACCTGACATTAGAGCAACAGCTAGTAAAACTGGAGTAGCAACAAATTGATCACAAGAACCAATGATCAGGGTGGCATATGATATATCCTTACATTGCTAATCATTTTTGCGCCAAACCAGGCTGAATCAGTGTCAAATGGGGGAGGAAGAACCTTTATTCCTACTGAAATATGCGCTGGAAGAAGTTTGCAAAGCTCCTTTTTCAGCCTTTCTGTAATGTAACGGAGATGACATCGACCAGTGACAATCCAGAAAATATAGCATGCTCCCATCAATATTCCAGTTTATTTTCAGCTCCATTATTTCTAATATTCTCAGGATTGAAAAGGAATAAGGTAGCATACCTGACAAACCAGGTAAGCATGAAGATCCACCAGTTAAAACGACAGTCTTGTACCAGCTGTCATCTCTGAACATTTCTGAACCGTAGCAGTGATCCATACATAGAGATACTGCTTTATGCAAGCCCATAGCACGCCTGCAAGGTCGGCATTGAGCAACCAAAATTGAACCATATAAAAGCACGTATTAGGATATATGACAGATAAGAGACATACTCTCCTCCAATCTGGGGCTGGAAAAGGATTTCTGCAGTCTTGAACCTTTCTTCAGACAGAGTGAACCAACCTTCACCATCCACCTCACAGGAAGCTTGTGTATCTTTATGTAGCTCCTCTTCATAATCAGCCGCTACGTAACAAAGTTTCTTTACACATGAGAGAGAGAAAGGTTCTTGTGTCAGGTGTCATGTGAAATTCAAGGTTAGCCCCCAACTAATAGGCCCCCAGGCACAGTTAGTTGGTCTGTAGCCATTAGGTAAGATACATCCAAATAACACTCGCTATATTGGCATAGTTAAAACTTTACCTCCTTGATGGTTCGAACAGTGTACAGGGATTCAAAATGTATATTTCTTCCCTGCATTAGTTCCTTCAGAAATCCAGTAAGTTTGAGGGCACCTTGCCCTACAGTTTCAACACCTATCTCATGCATTACCCTACCTTGAAATACTGTTGAAAGAAAATGTATAAGAATGACAGCAAGAAAGGAGTACTATGATATTTTATAATGCCATGGTGATACAGTAAAATACAATGGTTAGATACAATTTCAAGTGTTATAATCATCCAGGACAAAGCCTATGAAAAGTTTTCAGTCCACACATAATCATTCAGGAATTTGCACTCTGCAAGACATCCATGCTTTGCTTTTACATAAGCTAAGGTATTTTATTGATTTGATCCACAACATAATTAAAAAATACCATTAATTTCTGAAGACAATTTGAAACATGTAAGATAGTAAAAGACTCAACGGCATTCCCAATCTTAAGAGAAAAGTGCAGTAAATGAACACAAGTACAGTCAGCTGCATCACAGAAGAATTTATGAATT
The DNA here is from genome assembly GCA_000418225.1 of Zizania latifolia. NCBI lineage: Eukaryota > Viridiplantae > Streptophyta > Magnoliopsida > Poales > Poaceae > Zizania > Zizania latifolia. The sequence goes on along the minus strand of KE371752.1, from coordinate 148,765 downwards.
ACACTGGTGTCAAGTACTTACTAGGAACAATAGATGTGGTATTGAATCCAATATTGACAACAATACCAGAAGTCCGTTTAGCAGCATACAAAGCTAGAACTGCCTGCAACCAAATGGCAAGTTCAAAAGAGGTCCTCCTCAAAACATAGACAGAAAATTAATGCAGCATACATGGTATGAAATTAAAAGGATATTTGCTCGAAAACGGTGTAATTCAACAACAATACCAGAGTTGTGTTTAGCTTGAGGACATAACATCACATATATATAAATATATACCCCATAGAAAGCAGTCAGTAGAAAAGGTGCAACTTGGACTACAAACTCATGATTTTGGTGCAATGCAGTTACACTAACAATTCAATTTTCTAAAAGCTAAATCCAAAGGAGAAAATTTCTTCAAATCTTGACTCCCCAACAAAGTCCATTAAAAGCACAATGGTGCAGGGACACCTAATAAAATTACGTAGGACATCATGGGGGTGCAACATATATGTATCTGACTAAACAAACATCAAAGCAAATAAACATAAGAATGCATACTTGATCAACAGCACAAACAGCAGGAACATTCATATCAAACAGAACCGAGTATAATGTCTCCTTGTACTGCTTTCTTGAGGCCCTAGCAGACTCGGTATCTGTGAAAATTTGAATTAAACCATCACAATCAATTCATCTATAAAGTGGAAAAGGAAATATGAGAGTTGATGGGATGGTCAACACCGAATACCCTTCCATTCATTTTTATAAGGACCAAATCAACTTGCTACAGTCTTCTGAATTAGATTTGTGCAATCTTTTTAGAAAAAATTATGCAAACAACACACACATGTATATATATCCACACAAGATATTCTAAAGTGGGGGGTAGGAGTAGAACAAACCATCACCCCCGAAGAAAATCCTGACCATACCAAAGCATATTGAAATACAAATCTAAAGGCACCACATTTGTATCACTAAACATATATATAGGTAGCTTGATTATTGGTTAAAACATAAAGAGTTTTAATCTTACAATGCGTGCATACTTTATTGATGTGCATGATATGGTCAAATACAAAACCATCAACTAGAAAATGGGACCAACTAAAAATACTACATACTAACCATCAGGGTGGGAGAGTGGAAGAACAACGATAATTGGTTGAGTGGAAGGTTTTACTTGCATCCTGTAAAAGCCAAGGCTCAACTCTCAAGAATATCAATAATAATATATTTATGAGAAGGATTTGACACTAAAAATGGTGAAAATGATTGATCAGAAAAAGAAAACACTCATAGCTCTTGATGCCAAATCAGTAGCCAACAGGGAACAAACTACAACATGTTTTGCAATTATGCTTTGGATAGTTTGTTTTCTCAAAACAGATTACAACTACCACCACTGCATGCACATTTTAGGAATTGGAGATGCAACTGCTGGTATATAAAAGTGGATTAGTATTTTGAGAAGAGAACACATGGTATATCCTAGTACAGTGAAAGATCTCTGAGACTACAGGGTATCAAACTTACAGAGTTCTGGCATCATTAGATAATAAATTAATGATTAATCTGAACATAATATTATGTGAGTAGTATGCCATACTTGAAATTTCCTTCTACTTATACTTGTGGCATATCTAAAACAGCTCTTTTCCCCAATTGTCTGATGTATTGTTTTTCTTTTTTCTATTCAAATGCAATGTTAGGCATGCTAGTTTAAAATTAATTCAAAATTTCCTACACCATGACAGCAGTACATGGTTGCTCAGCATAACCTGTCACAGAATTTTGGAGAGTTATCCCCCAGCACGTTTTAGAAGCATAGATATGGAAGAGACGCCATTGAGGCATCAACTGCAAGTTTGTAGAAGCAATATGATTGAGCACACACATTATAAAATGCTGGTGGATATGCATGTTGATGTCAACGCTGGACATGGTACAATCACTTTGGCAAAATGTAACCTAGTCAGGGCAAGTTTTCATAACATGAACATTCTTTTGTTCCAAGCGAATTAATCCAATGCTAACAGAAACGAAAAATCACTTCAGAAAAAATGAAAAATATGTTCTGGGCAAATACGCAGTAGCTAAGGTTAAGTTGTTTAACCAGACAAATTAAGCAAGCTGTACTGTGAAAGTTAAAGGGTTTTAGAACCTGGTGTAGATAGTAGATAAGAAGTGACGAAGCCTTGCATACATAGGTGACTCAATGTTGCCAAATTCCTACATGGGATCGATCCCAACAGAAACAGCAATTGAACATTCTCTCCCATTGATTCAATTAACACAGATACTCATGTTTTTAAATCAGCCATAGGCATATGCCATTAGGCTGTGGCAACTGGTCTTAATAGCTTACCAAGAACGTTGCGCAGCGCCCAGAAGGAGCAGCATACTTGCTCCATCCATACTTACAATATCCCGATCCACCTTAATAAGAAAAACACTCGAGGATGAATCATTTAGAAAATACAACAGCAGGGAGGGGGAGAGCTAATAACAACCTTCCATCCATTGCAAAGGGAACAAGGTAGATATCCATTGCAAAGGGAAGCAGCTAAATATGATTAGGCAATTTAATATAAGATTTGGTCCATACTCCATACCCATTATAATGTACAAATTCAGATTTGTTATTGAAATCTTAAATGAAGTAATGAATGTACACACTACATAGTATTCAATGTTTACTTTTAGTTACTTTTATTAACAAACCGTTTGTTATTTCAATCATAAACAAATCTGCACAATATGCATGTCAAGGAGAACTCGTACCATCAACTATAATAGAACCAGGAATCACCGCTCGGCGGCTGTAAATCTGCTTGAACGAAAGATGAGGCGAGCTATCGTAATACAGCCTACAAGTGCACGACGATGTTAGGTAAAATACTACACCTAAAAGGTAGGGAGAAAGTGAGGGGCACTACGGACCCGGGGTGCAAGGCCGGTCCAGCGGCGAGGTGGGTCTCGGCGAAGACGACAAGGTCCCATGGGTCGGGGCCGAGGCGGAGGAAGAAGGCCCACAGGCCGTTGTCGGAGGCGAGGAGGCGCCAGGTGCGGCAGACTGCGCTGGAACGCGCGGCGTCAGCGGGGCCGAGCAGGCGCAGGATCTGGGCGAGCACGTCGATCGGGACGGCGTCGAGC
>KE371752.1:125009-137955 GCA_000418225.1 Zizania latifolia | reverse complement strand
TCCCTGGTTATTAGGTGCAACATCTTATATAATGATAACTCCAAGAACATTTATGTTTCAGCCATAATGTTATATACCCATCACACCCAATAGTTAAACATGATGTTATGAGGGTATATGCCAATGTTGATTTTTTCTGTGGAATGCGTGAAAAGAATCTTTCTCTTTTTCATGTATATTTACTAGCTTACTACTATTAGGGAATTCAGCCTTTTCTTGAGTTACACCACTTGGTCTTCTACTTTGATGCAGGATGCAAGTAATCCTTCACAGCAGGTTTTAGCTACTGGAGAGAAGGTGAGCAAATGTATTTTGTCATGATTATTCCATTTTCATTTATTGATGGACTATGGTTGAGTTCTCCATTATAAACAGGGTCCTGAACCCTGATAGTTTTAAATCACCATCTCAATTGCCTTAATCATACATGTTCATTCCATGCCTTCTGCAACAGCAAACCCTGTTTTTCATAAAACAGATCGAGTCGTTAGGAAATGCTTGTGGAACTCTTGCGCTACTTCATGCTGTTGGAAATGCATATTCAGAAATCAGTTTATGTAAGTTCACTTTGTACTCCATTCGTCCTTCTCAAGTCACTTAGTGGGGAGGGATGCAATTGATTACAATCCTCCTGCGTTGAAAAGCATACACAGTGTGGTATAATCCTGTACAGTGATTGCATCCTCCATTGTCCTCACACTTTCTTATTAAAGGTTCTGTCTGGTCTTTTGTAGTGGAGAATTCTTGCTTGGACATGTTCTTCAAATCAACATCTGGCATGACCTCATACGAGGTTCTTATTACTCGACTAAAACAGATCCTACTTGCCTTGATTACCCTCAGTCTTTTTCCCTGTAAATCTTATTATATTATTCCATACTTATCAGCGCGCTGTATTTCTTGAGAAGGACGATGACATGGCAAGAGCTCACGCATTGGCTGCCAGTGCTGGTGACACAGAGGTACTGTTTGTTGCTTGTGTGAACTGAGATTTTTATCTCATAAAACTAAAAATGTCTGCTGAGTATAGGACTGTATTTGTACTGCTGTAGCAGTTTGTCATACTTATGTGTTTTTGTTGGCACAATTTTAAGAAATTTCTGGGCTGAGTGGGTGAAACTGGTGGCGGGGTCTAAATCGGGGTTATTTTGCCAGAATGTTATAACTTGTAACCACAGGTCTTACAGAGACCAAATCCAAGGTTCAGGATACAACTTTCCAGTGCACATAGAAATTAAGAAAACTGAACCAAGAGAGAAAGGGGCAGACACAACTGGCCCTGCAACTGTACAACAGTGGTCAAGAAGAAAATTAAAAAAAATCAAATGAACTCCTTGCATGAAGATTGAAAGAAAGACTCTAAGCATTCCACATTCATGGACATTTGTGCCCACCTGGCATACACAGTACACCCCTAACTGGTTGATCCCTCTGTGTCACTTCCTGCTGGAAATGTGTTTTTCCAGTTTCTAAGATTTCCTGCTAAAATAAACTTGAGTAAAATATAGCACAAGTCCTTAAACTTGTACCGATATCTCATTCAGCTCCATAAACTCGCAAATCATACATTTAGGTCCATAAACTTGCTTTAATGTACCATCTTAAGTCTAAAATGAGTTTGACCGGTGTGAGTGTTGATGTGGCAGTCTACGGTGGCACCAGTGCACCACTTTTGCCCTTAGTCTCCTCTATTATATCTTCTTCCTCCACTGCATTCCTCTCTCCCTCTCTCTCCTCCCATTCCCAAGCGCCTCATTGCCGACTTCCCCCTACTCCCAAGTTCCTCACCGCCGACCTCTCCTTGCTCCTTGAGTGTCTCTCCGCACCTGTCAAGCAGGAGAAGAAAAGGGAGAGGAGCGGGCAAATTGGAGGGGCGATCATGGAGCAAGAGAGGGTGGAGGGGAGGAAGAAGATAGAATAGAGGGGGATAATTGCAAAAGTGGTGCCACCATAGACTGCCACGTCCGCACCCATAACGGTTAAACTCACTTTGGACCTAAGGTTGTACATTAAAGCAAGTTTGTGGATCCAAATGTGCTATTTGGAAGTTCATAGACCTAGATGACATCTCAGTGCAAGTTTAACCACCACTACTGTATTTTACTCAGTAAACTCTTTTAGCACCTTTCCCTTACAAAGTTTTAATTGATGAAGTTTGCAACTCAGCACAAGCAAGCCCAAAAGAAGAAAGCCCTGGACTACTTGATGGAACTATTGAGACAATCAGTCAATCAGACTCATAAGCCTTTTGTTTGCCTTTTTGACGTTTTAAAATTCAGGGTCTTGTTATATGACTATATGCAGGGAACGAAATTTATGAAATGTAATAGACTATTTTGTTACCGTAGTTAGGAGAACAGTCTGTAGGGAATAAAGGAAAAAATGATACTTGAATATATGGTTTTGTGCATAGTAAAGTATTTGTTGATAACTGTTTCTCTCATTTGGAATGTAAAGGAAGAGTAGCTTCCTTACATTATGTACCAGTATGTTTATCAACGGGTTTCTAGTGTCACATGATGATTTATACATCTCATGTTTCATAACTATTACAGAAAATAAAACATAAGCATAAGATTTTTTGTAAATAATTTCTTCTCTCTTCATCGAGCACATTTAAATACTTGCCCTTGTCCACCAGCTCTCTGACGTTGTAGAAGAACATTATATATGTTTCATTGAACTCGATGGTAAGTCTTTAATAGATTGGTTTGTTTTTGTTTAATAGTCACTTTAACTTGCCTTCGTATCTTAGTAAGGAACGACGTTGGTCTGTAGGAACACTTTATGAGCTTGATGGAATGAAGCATGGACCAATAAAGCATGGTTCGTCATCTCCTAAAAGCTTACTGCAGGTACTACCAAATTCTGAAGTAGTTTTTTTCACACCCCATTTCTTGCTTTAAAGCTTAAACTGGGTGCTGCAGCTGTCATGTCTCCCAAAAGAGCATGATTCTGATTTCATGGGTATAGTTCAACTTCTACCTAGAGATGTTTACACTATCTGGCAGTACTATCTATTGGTTGTTTGCACTTGCAACTATGCCCCTCGGACTCCTACTTGCAGTGACCATTTTTATTGAATCAGGATGCTGTGAATATCATTAAGGTCGCCATGCACAATATTCCCAACTCTGTGAACTTCAATGTCATGGTGCTATCAAGAAAAGCAAAGCAATACGGAGCTATTATTTCTGATAACTGATGTAATACGGCAACACTTGGGCCCACGAGGAGGATGCAACGAAAAGAGTGAAGAGCTATATATTTCAGCAAATAACAATGGCTTCGCACACGTTCTCTCTTCTAGCAGAACTACCTTGACTCCTTGAGCTGCCATGGTATGTTTACTCTCCAAGGGTCTTCAGATTTGTCAGTTTAGAAAAATAAAAGTTGTCATTTTAGACAGTGTCCACCAATTCTCGCTTGTTCCAGTGAGAACACTTGAGCTTATCATAAGTTTAGCCTCAGATGAAAGTAAGGGTAAATAGATTCCTGGCGCACTGCTGTTGAACTAGCAGTACTCATTTGGCATCTGATTAGCCCATTATGGACATGTAGAACACATGCTAATTTACCAGCCAGGAGATAGCAAAAAAATCCCGATACATTTAATCAAGTATCCTATGGAGGTCTAGTGGTCTACTAAAAAGAATTATCCTCTTAAGACAGTGAGTGTATACAAGAGTAACTTTCCATGAGAAATGGACTAATGCAACATGTCTCTTGTTAAACTTAATGCCATATCTACTATGGTATACAGAATCATAGGTCTAGCTGAACCCACTAAAAAAATCTGAACTTTTCTCTTCACCGCAACTTTTTCCCCCTTTTCTTGTCACAACAGGCTCTGTTCTGACCACTGAATACTACTGTATAGTATACTGTCCTGCTAAACCAGAGACTAGGAGAGCTATGTTCCCATATGTCCCTAGCACCGTGAACTATTGAAGGCACAAAAGCATCCAAATCAGAATTCAGATATTTCACAAGGCCCCGATCTTTCTGTCTGAAAAATGCGGCCTTTAGCACACGCATATCCCAATTCCTTGCATCGCGTGTCTTTGCCGCGGTCCAGGAGTGTAGCCACCGCGGTAGAGCAATCCTAATGCTCCAACTAGTATGGTTTCCTAGCATATGCCACATAAGATAAAAGTGATAATATATTAAATGAGGCAACTAGTTCCTGTATAAGATCTAGTTTCTACATAATATCTAAAGCATATTAAGAGAGGAGTGGTATTTAATTATCATATTGAATTAGTATTGTATGTATTGAGATAGTTAGGTCTGAAACTAGTTTCTGGGTATTATAAAAGATATAAAAAACTATATATGATATCTAGTATTGGAACTGTCTTTATGGTCAGAAAAGGAGCAAATTTGGCGCCTACCGGTAGTAAAAAAACTGGAGACCATGCGGATGAGGCGATGATGCCCTCCTGCCCGGTTCATTCCCGCGGCAGATTCACTCAGCATCTGGGCCTCAAATTAAACAAGTTGCATTTATCTGGGAGAGAAGTGTGGCCATGCCCAGTTTCGTAATGAAGATGCATCAGCTCAGCCAGCTGCGACATATTTCACCTGTTGGAGCTGTTGCTCACTCATGGCTCAAAAGTTAAAAAAAAATGACCTTTTCAAATGCATGATGCTTTATATTTTTGGACAGTGGGAGTAATCAGTAAACAGCACGAGCTCATGGCAGTAGCTTGTCCAACTGAATGTGGACCGGATACCGAACTCAGCTGGCAAGAAAGCAGAATCCTCGTCTGCTGGACATGGATACCGCTCCGGCTCGAGATAGCGGTTACCGTGGTAACCGAATGGTTACCAAAAAAATTCGATCAAATTTTACATTTCAAAATTTGTATTCAGATCAGTTCACGAAACGTTTTTAAATTTGGTTACTATGGTATGCGTTTTGGTTACCGTGGTAACCGTGGTACCGAGCTCAGTTACCACGGTACCGGTCAGATAATTTTTCAGTGAAAAATAAAAATTATAAAATCACAGAAAATTATTTTTTGAGATAAATAGGAAACTTACAATACCACAAATTTTATAAGTTTACAATAAAATATAAATTACAAAACAACATGGTTAATTGACAATTCAAGTATTTCTAAATTATCATTGTTGGCTCCATTGGTTATAAGCGACGTTGTATTCATCTGTAGACATTAGTTGTAAGCCACCTGAAACAAGAATGTTTGCTTTGTACTCCTTTCAGCTTTATTTTATCCAAGCTGCAGTGGTTTGTCATTCTTCATATAATATGGAATAAAATTAAAGATCTTACCACTCGTATACATATCTAGTACGAGTAGCTTCTAAAATAAATAATTAACAGGCAACACTTATTAAGAATAATATTTTATTTGATCAAACATATGACATTAATCTAAAAGGTCTGCATGCAAAGAATCAAACAATAACGAGTGAAGAAGATTGAAAAATAAATTATTTTTGCATTTTGCATTTTTGTTCATCTTGTTTAGTTCATGACTTTGTGATAGTTCAATATTTTTAAAAACTAATTTCACTATAAATCATATTAATTTACCTACTATTTTTAGGAATTTTTCTAAATTTTTTATTTTTTTTTTAATTTCAAATGAAACCGGTTGGTACGCCGGTACCAAACACGAGCGGTATGTCGATAACCGAGTGATAACCATGGTTACCGAACGGTTTTGTTAACCCTGCTCATGGATAACTTGTGGCTTGTAGGAGCCTTCCCTTTTTGAGACTCGATGCCTTTTTGGCCCTTGGTTATAAATTTTATTTTTCAAGTAAGGTGATTCCCCCTCTGAAGTTGACAAGACAGTATTTAGTTACTAAATCCTGTCATCACATCTAAAAATTACAAAAGGATAATACCAGCAGAAAAACTCATGAAAAATTTAAAGCAGCATGATTTTTCTTCTACTTACCAAATATCCCCTCCGGTCATTAATATTTCATGCTTTTAACACTAATGACCGGAGGCAGTCAAGGTGAGGCGGGTTTGAGCCTCACTATGGATCTTATTGCTTTAAAAAATAGAAAAGTTTCTTATATATCACTGAAAGTTTACACATTTTTTATATGTCACTCGTTCTTTTATTGACATGTGGTTCAGGATTTACATGTTAACGAGAGAGCAGTGATATATAAACGAATAGATGAGTGAACTTTCAGTGACATATAAAGAATTATCTCTTAAAAAAATGCTATGATATTGTATAAAAATCTTTAACAAATTTAAATGTTGAGTTCAGGATAGTTTGATTGCTCTAGACGTGATTTATTTCTGGCCCCGCGGCGGATGTAGTGCAAATGATAGTTTATCCGTTAAGAAAAGCTGTTTGGTTCACTTCCCCTCGCTACGAAACTATTCTAACATAGGAAAGCAGGCTGTAGCTTTCCTGCCGAAAAAAAAACTGAAAAAAGCGCCGTTTTGTCAATTGTCATGTCCCATAATCCAAAACCGGAAACCCCTTTGCATCGACGATAAGTTTCCTCCCCCAACTTTGTCGCGGATTACTCACCAGCTCTGCCAAAAAACACAAGCATTAAGCCCGTTTGGTTCGATGGATATTCGTTCAGTATGTTGGATGGAGAAATTCAGAAAAAGTTTCTGAGTCCATTTAATATTAGATGAGATGACGTGTTATCTCTTGATTGGTTATGATATATTTAATTTTTCATTTATAAATATTCAAATAATTTTTTCTCCCAAATCATTTATCCAATGATCTAATTATATCATTGTATTCATTATAATTTAATCTATAAAATAAGATCATGTGATTATATTTTTATTAAAAAATATATTTGATAAGTGGGTCACACTAAATTTAGGCTTATCTCATCCAAGTTATATCCACCTAACCAAACAAAAAATTATTTCATCCCATCCATTTAACCAAACATCTGACATGTATAATCCTATCTCTAAACCATAGTCATATTCTATCATTCTTGCTCTTAAACCAAATACTACCTAGCAAATAGCAAGGAGGGATGCATCCAGCTCAACTGGGCGGCGGCTCACAAGCTGAGAATAACGTGTTGAGATCTCTCAGAAGTTGACACAGCTGGTGGCCACTGCCGACATCGGATGGCCTGCACCTGCAGCTGATCATCTGGTCCTAGTACGTATGTAATCGTGTGTGCATTCTAATTTTCTTGTAAAAAACATATTATATAGTATATATGTTGGTTATGTATATAAATAGTTAAGCGAAAAGGTTGTTATGTCTTCGAAAATTCGAATTCAGTCTATTAGAAACTCACACCACCACCCCTGTTATTTTTATTTGCTCTATTTATACTTTAATTTGTTAATCTTTTTATGGAAAATTGTTTCGTTTAGTCTGTATCATCATCTCTCAAATTATGTGTCTGTCACTGCCCAATGGCCTTCCTCTGGACCAAATCGCCCTGAAAGCCCCAAGAAATGATTTGGCCGGTCAAGAAAGTCTATGCGCAGGGGATTTAACTGTCCGGTGGCTATTGATTTGAGATTTTCTGACGTAAGAGAAGTCTAACATGAGAGAGTAGTTGATAGATCACAGCCATCCTACTAGGATCCGATGGTGGGGAGCGAGACTTTATGGTGGTCGGAACTCACTTTACGGTAGTCGGAGGTGAGGTTTCGTAATGACTAAGGGTGAGTTTCGTACCGTTAAAACTCAGCGGAACAGTTAAAAACCTGACTGTAGTTTGACATGAGAGGAGCCGATTCCGTGCTATTTGCCATGCCGCTTTCAGTTCAGTCTTCTGGCTCTTCTGTCGGCTGCAGATTCAGCAGAAGCCTATAAGTACTTGAGCATCTGTGCTTGTGCTGGAGACATCTTGTTCCCAGAAACCTGTCCTGTTCTCCTGTGCTGCACTGCTGCCTGCTCAGCTCGTCGGACGAGAGTGGCGTGCCTGCCGTGGCCGGGAGCTTGTCAGCGAGCTTGTGCATGTCGAGCCAGCAGAAGGGAGGAGAGGCGCCGCTGCCGCCGGCGAGGCCATTGCCGGTTGTCAACCTGGGACGGCTCAGCATGGACACTGCCTCCCGGGCGCTTTCCGTGCAGGACATTGCGCTGGCGTGCCGCGAACGGGGCTGCTTCGAGGTTAGTGCTTGCTTGCCAGCTCCAGCTGCTTACTTGTCACTTATCAGTTTGTCACCCTGCATCCTCTGCTCCTCCAACACCTGCCAGTTAGCATGAACACCCAACTTGCATGGTCAGCCAGGCACAGAATGGTTTGGTTAAGGAAGTTGCAACTGATCAAGTTAACCCCAGATGGTAGCTCCAATGCCAGAGCTGACTGATGGGTCACTGTGCTCAAATACTTACCTGCAGGTGGTAAACCACGGCATCAGCAGCTCTTGCATGAAGGGCGCCCTCGAAGCCGCCTCGGAGTTCTTCAAGCAGCCAACGGAGCACAAGGAGGAGTTCGCGTCAGACGACATCAGGCAGCCCATCAGGTACGACACGAGCTCGAGGGACGGGATCAGCATGTTCAGGTCATTCCTGAAGCACTATGCCAATCCCCTGCACGACTGGATCCAGCTCTGGCCGACGCAGCCACCAGCTTACAGGTAACCTGCAGTTCAAACTTCAAACTCATGATCACTGGATCCTAACCTCTTTGACAAATGAGTAACTGACACACGCCAGGGAGAGAATGGGGGAGTACGCCGTTGAGCTACAGAGAGTGTCAATTCGGCTGATGGAAGCGATCCTGCAGGGCTTGGGATTAGGGCCATTGTACCTGCAAGAAAAGCTTCAAGGAGGAGTGCAGCTCATGGCCTTGAACAGCTACCCGCAGTCATCAGCAGAGACGGTCGACAAGGTCGGGTTGGCTTCTCACTCCGACTACGGCTTCCTCACCATCCTGCTGCAGAGCTCCCCGGGGCTGGAGGTGATGCACCATGACGACAACGATGCCTGGACACCCGTCCCTGTCATCCCCGGGGCCCTCCATGTCCACGTCGGAGATCACCTGGAAGTGCTGAGCAATGGCCGGCTCAAGTCCCTCGTCCATCGAGCAGTTCTCAACCCCGATGAGTCCAGGGTTTCTATTTCCAGCATCCATGGCCTCTCCATGGATGAAGAGGTTCACTGCGCTGAAGGGCTCGTCGACAAGAAACACCCTAAAATGTACAGGGGAAGCAGCTTCCAGGACTTCCTGAACTTTCTGCCGGCAAACGCGAACAAGTATAAGAGGTTCGTCGAGAGCCTTAGGATCGAGTGATCGACAAACAGCGGTGGATCCGGGGGGGACTCCGGTGTATATGTGTATATTTCTTGTGCTTTTTGCTGCTTGTGCTGTCTACATTTTTTTTAAATCCTTATATATTTCTTTCCAAATCCTTGTATATTTTTGTTTTGATTACGATTTTATATGTAATATTTATTTAAAATAGTGAATAATTTATATGTATCTATATATATATTATTTGTAGCTGATATATAAATCAGTCAGCCCCCCAAAATTTTTTTATGGATCCGTCACTGTCGACAAACCCTGAAAAGGAACAGTGGTTCTGCTGCACCGGATCATATGTTATCAAAATGGCATTGCTCGGATAAAGTGTTTGAACTGGCTAGAGCCCCTACCTACGGCGAGTTCGTTCCACTGGTTGTTGGCTTAAAAAGAGTTATGTCAATATGTACGGTGCAAAAATATAACACATCACACATGTAATCAGTATCTAGTTATGCATCCTTAGTACTAAAAGTGTTAGTGCCCATTAGTTGTCTTGGTGGTACAGAACCAACGTAGCTATTTAGTCCCTCCGTCTTAAAATATAAGTTGTGTGTGCATTTAAAAAATCAATCTTTTTTATAATTAAGATAAAATCATGCATTTTTTTGTTATGTATTTGATATAGTTAAATTTGTATATGAAAATACTTTTATTTGTATTAATTTTATAGTTGTTGATAATATATTGTAAAAAATAATGAATAAAGTTTTATTTTGAAGACCACGTCAATAACTTATACGTCTTAAACAGTATCTTCTTGATACACATGCAGTAACAATGAACAAGTTAAAGTGAACTAAAACTAGTCCTTACATAACAACTTTTAAGTTTTAACCACATGCTTTCGGTGAAATAGGTTTTTTTCCGAGAAGGGAAGAACAGAGGAAGTAGCAGGTTCCAAACACCCAAAGCTACCGAATTCTTCATGCTTTTCAATAGCTGAATGTCTCTGCATCAGAACGGAAACATAAGTGCATCAATAATCAAATTGTCGCCGGTACTCTCCTGAAAAGAACTCAGTGAGACAGTGAAAGGGAGATCGATCATAGGTAACACTTGGTAGCTCAATTTTCAGAGGCAACAACCACTCTGTGCGTAGTAGTAGCTATCAGTAATCGCATCCAGTGAGATCCAGTCCATCAACAGGTTGAGGCTGCGTTCTGCGTGACGAAGTGTTGGCCGACAAAATTGTTCTGACGAAATTCAAAACCGCCTTGTTCTTCCTACAACAAGGTCCCTGTTGGCATATACATCAGGTGGAAAAATGAACTGTAATGGCAGCTGGACTCTTATATAGTTATACACCTATTTCATGTTGTTGAGAAGGATAAACTATTCAACTAAGACTATCGTCGATGGAAAATTCTGGTTTGGTAGGTCTAACAAAATCTGATTAGATCGTAGCAAGGAGGAAATATCTTTTTATTTTTTTCCCCGAATGCTTTGGGCGTGCAAAATAACTAGGGTTTGCTACTTGAGGGCAGAGACGTATCCACGATGCTATGTGTCTTGTGATAGAACAACAGTGCATTATCGATTGTCATAAATACGCTTCTCTAATTCAGTATTGATTAGATCAAACTTGTATGACTGGTAACCTTAATATCTCACTTAAAACCGTGATAGTTAATCTAAACTCATAAATAACTTATAGTTTGTTTTTCTCCAGACCATTATAAACTAGTTTATTATAATGTCATAAATAACTTCTGTTCACTCAGGCAGGCCGAAAGACCGGATATCGAGTAAAAAAAGCCCATATCGCCAAGTCGCCATCAGCCCAGGCCTCTGACTCCTTCCTGTCTTGAAGTTATGTAAACCACACATGCACTTGAAGTTCTCAAATATGTTTTGAGCTTAAAAGTTGCGATCTTGTGGATGATGGCTAAAGATAATTGTATAATACACACGCTGAGTCTCTGAAAGAAAAACTCAATGCCTCCTGTAAAACTAAAAATGGACAGCTGACAGCCAAAAGGCATGGCTTTTATTCGTGATGACGCTTTGGATTTCAGCATATGAAGATAAACCTTAGCTTGAATGCTTGATCTGCTTCTCAATACCATAGCACCAATTGCCCTGCATGATTGGATCATGTTTTTTTTTTCTGTTTCAGAAAGTGACCCAACATGCAGCCATGGTGGGAAACTGTTGATTTGTATAAGCATGCAGCTGCCTCACGGTCACAGAAGGCAGGGCAGCTTTTGGTTAAGATCTCTCGGGAGAAGAGGTAGACCGAGTCTCTCTTCTCCCCGCGTCTTGATCAGGGACATTTCAACCGAATATAGTTGAAAGGTCATCGTGCAGCGCACATTAAAAAGAGAGGCCGAGGCACACGATCAAAGTCCGAAGGTATCCGATTATTCCTAACCCTAGAGATCTCCTTAGTATAAGCTGGCTGCCGTCGTTGTCGCCGACCACGCGAGACTTGAGCCTGTTCATTCGTTCACGCCGAAACCTCGCCGGAAGACGTGACGCCCACTCATGCCGATGGCTTGATCCCGTCCTCCTCTGCCACCGCCCACCGACACGCCGTGTCTCCAAAACATTGATCGATGGTGGCTGGAATCGTTGCCGGCGGCAAGCAATCGAACACTCAAAGTCTCAAACGGTACTGCTGCTCACCTGCTGTTCAAAGAGGCGACGAAAGTGCTGCACTGCTGCTGGGTTATTCTTGTTGGACGGTTGAAAGAAGAAGGTTGTCGTCCGGTGTCTTTGTAACGAGAAACAATTTTTTGGATAGAATTTTTATATTTGTAGTCATAATGGTCCGGTTTTACGTGTACTGCTGCTGCTCTTTGGCAAATCTTGAAGTGAACTCATGAGCTTTCTTGACTTAATGCCCATACCAAGACCAGCAGGGCAGCAACATTGTCAGACACGACAGATCTACCACACAGCCGCTGACGCCGACGTACACGATGCTGACACCGATCGAACTATAGCCTTTAAGTATTTGCGTTTTAAGAGAAAGGAAAGGTGTACCGTGTACGCGCTAGCAATTAATGAATGTCGCATGTCCTCTCATGTAAGTGCACTCTTAGCCCTCCATCCTATCTGAATTTATATGACTAATATAATAAAATTTACGTGACAAAGAATTTAATAAAAAGATAAAAAAATTATAAAGATCAGATCTCATATAAGAAACCAGCGTTACATGATAAAGTAAAGAAAGAAAGAAAGAAAGATTTGAAATAAAAAGAAAAGGAAGATAAATAATTATATATAAATTTATTATAAAAAACTATAAATTGAGAAAATGGTGTATATAAATGATATTTCTAAATAAAAAAGGAAGTAAAACAACGTCCAAAAATATTATGAGTTAGAACCGGCCTAAACTACCCTCGTCGTTGCACGATAGCTAGCTTTCATTGTCAAGAAACAGACGTACGCATGATCATCGGTGTTCTCGCCTGGTGTTTCACATGGTAGGGGTCGGGGGCGTAGGGCTACGTCAAAACGGACCAACAAGGCTAGCGGCGGGAAAAAATAAACTGAAAAGCGAGATCTGCAGCTGCACACTGGCCGCTAGCTAGATCTCGTCCTGTGTTGTAATCAATCATTCATTCCCTTTTATATACGATAATAACCCTACGATCTCAGACAGTACTACGTGAGAACTGAGAACTACTCGTGTGCAGCAGCAAAAGGTAGTAAAAGTGAAGGACTCTCGCCGTGGCCCGTGGTCGGGGCAACC
>KE371752.1:73540-105036 GCA_000418225.1 Zizania latifolia | reverse complement strand
CGCCGATAGGACATGGCACGCCTAGATGGGACGCGGCGTGCCGCCAACTCCCTACCTGCCCTCTGTGCTGACGCCGCCCGACGGGTGATCTTCTGACGCGCCGGATTGCCTTCTGTCCGCTTTCAGTCCAGTCGCATTTAATGCGTTCCTACCCCCTTCGGCCGAGTCTAACTTCTGCTGGTGCACGCGTGCGTGCTGTGGGTCCCCCGCCCGGCGTTGCGCCCAGGGGTAGGCCGCGCAGCCTCCTGCTCGCGCGCCACGTGGCCAGGAAACCGCCACGTGGCCTACCCGGGGGGCTATCCCCCACACCTAGGTTGTTTTCTTAAACATCGTGTAACGTTCTCGTCACATTAATTTTTTACCTACGTGATAGACTATTGTGTAACGAGCAGGTGGATGAATAGCAGAAGTCTCAAAAACTTGTGGGTTGTCTGGCCAGTCGGCCGGTTGAATGAGCCTAAACAAAGCTGCAACTGATGATAGTTATACATTTTAGACCCAAACAAGCATACAGCTAGAACATGGACATATTGTATCACCTTTTTGTTTGAATTAAGCCTGTCTGTTGTAGATTTTAGGGTTGGTTATAGGAAGAATCCTTAAAATATCTGTCAAGCGGACAAAAATGAAATTGTTTTATATTAAAATTTAGAAGAATGTATTCTTCATTACCATGAGAGAGAATCAGATACAATATTGTCGTGGTGTGGTGTTAACAAAAGGATAATTTAGCAAAAAAACTGGCGAGAACAGGAATTGTTGTTTGTCACAAAGAAGAGACGATTAAACATTTGTTTCATTAATGTTGTTTCGCCTGTTCTGTATGGGCTATTGTTCAAGTAGCAACAGGACTTCCTCCACCACGTAGTGTATCTTATATGTTTGATGGTTGGCTTCAGAGAATTTAGAACAATTTAAAAGCGCATGTTCTGCTAGGAGCGGCTGCTACTTGCTCGTCGGTTTGGTTATGCAGAAATGATATAATATTTTTAAAAAATATTTCTTCTCCTTTGCATGACATATCTTTACTAATTTATTGGATCCGTTCATGAGACATCCTTCAAAAGTCTCGCACACATCCTTCAAAAGTCTCGCACACGGAAGTTTTTTATTGTGGCTTGTCAACATTTAGAGAAGATAGTCAAAGAGTGTTTTACCCAGAGTATGGGTGACGATATAGTCTTTGGATTAATGGTTCTTAATACTTTCTTTGGTTTTTTTTTGTTAGTTAAGGGTGTGTATGCGTTTGGCTGTGTACATCTTAGCTATGTAGAAACCGAGATTATTTTCATTGCAGTTGTATCACCTTATGTAACTGATTGAATTCAATAAAGCTTCTTTTATTAAAAAATATGTTTTGTCAAAAATATATTAAGAGATTAAAAGAAGTCTATGAAATTTTATGCAGTGGCGGACACAAGATTTCGAAGATAGACGTACAACATATATAATATAGTGAAAAATAACTTTATGATAAAAAATAAACTCAATCAATGATAAATAGCCACTTTAGACATGCATATATCACAATCCCAACACTAGTCAAATAACATAATTTCTAATGAATAATAAAAAAGTAGAACAAAAGTTAAAATATGACATTGCAATTGTACGGCTATATCACATGTAAAACATTGGATCAAAAGTATAGTATATCGTTGAATTATATTCATAAATGAAAAGAGAAAAAGAGTTATATCTCATCATAATTAAAAAACTAACATAAATATGTAATCAATATTTTTAGTTTCCATATACTTTTTGTCTATTGTCTTAAAAAACAATATGATATGTTATAACTTGACTCAATGAGATTTATTTGATTGAAAATAAAGACATCAAATTTTCGTCGTGATCTTAATTTCAACTATCATATTGGGCTAGACTGGATTTATGTATTTAAAGATATACTAATTATTTTTACGCCACTAACCAATAATTTATATAGTGATTTTTTTGCAAAAAAAAAAATTGGGGGTACAACTGTATCCCCAGGCTCCAGCTTCCTAATAAAGGTAAAAAAATATTCTCCTAAATATGAAATGGATTAGCCACATATATATACATAAGATGGGGGTAAAAAAATACTCTAGCTTCCTAAATATAGAAAAAATATATTTTGTTACATGGGGAAAATTTTGAACCAACAATATTCTCCAACTCTCTTTAATAGAGGTAAAGATATCCTATCATTCAGGATTTGAAAATTAAATTTATGTTTTCCTTTGAAATTTTATGTCAAAACAACTTTTTTTCGAAACCATACTAATTAAATGTGTTTATCTTTGTACAGAAATGAAAAACATATATTTATCTGGACCGTTGATCAGAGGATCCAACGGCCAAAAATAACCAGTGTGTCTATATAAGCCCGCATCGTTGTTTCCGCCTCTTGTTGCATTTCACCCTCGAGAGGCCGCCATGAAGCACCACGCCGTGAAGTTCCCGTCACGCGCCACGTCGTCGTCGTCGTCGTCTTCGGCAATGGGCGCGCACAAGCTCCCCCGCGCCATCGCCAAGGCGCCGCCGAGGAAGGTCAGGATCGTGCACGTCCTGGCGCCGGAGGTCATCAAGACGGAAGCCCGGCACTTCCGCGAGCTCGTCCAGCGGCTTACCGGGAAGCCGGCCGCCGAGGGGAGTGCTGCGTCGCAACCCGACTCGTGCGACGTGGGCGCCGCTGTAGCGGAGGGCGCCGGAGCGGCGGCGGGGGTCAAGGCGGAGTTGAAGGTCGAGGAAGCCGAGGCGGAGGCGGAGGCGTCGTCCGGAGGCTTCCTGCGCACGCTCGACGAGGACAACAACGGCGTGTTCTTCCCGTGGCTAGATGACACCATGGGGGATCTCTTTTCCAGCACCAACATGGACGATGTTAGTTTCTGGTGAATCTTACCAGGTGACGATGCATTGGAGCTAAGCCTGTTAGTTTCCCTTGTGTTTAGATGATTTCACGTTCACCTACCTGAAATGATGAAATTACAGTAGATTTGATTAATGGAGATCTTCTTCCGTTTCTTTAAAATTCACTCCATTTCATCCGTGGCAATGGAATTGAAGCACTCGTTTCGTCTTCGTTTGTTTCTGCAGATGGGTTTTAGCATCTTGATTCGAGTTGCTTTTTCCAGGAACAGGAGAAAGAGACGCATGCTCTGATCTGTCTCTCAGCATTTCCAGCTGCGTGTCAGGCGCAGAGGCAAACTCGCGACGTCAAGTGGAGAGCACCTAAAAATAGAGATTAAATTAACATCACCATATGATGATTCCGGTAGAATCGCCCAGTGATCTCTGTATAAAATTTGCCATTGAAGATCAGACAACTTTTGTGCGTGTGTTTGATTGATATTTGCAAACAGTTTACTGCTTCAAACCTTGTGTCATCCAAGTGTGGTTGTTGTCGTCCACACTTCTGCTGCAAATTGCTAATTTGCTGATACGAGCAGAGCATGCTTTAGTTTTATATTATTGGAAGGTAAAAACATAGTAGTGTTTGCCTGCCAGTTCAGTGTGATCTGCCTTGCTTTGGTTGGGAAGTAACGAGACAGAGTCATTTTCTTTATTACTTTAAAAGAAATTAGTGGTGATGAGTCTGCTACTGTCACCACTATTTCTTACAGTAAACCAAAACTCTCTAGCTTCAGCTTTGTTCATCTCTATTTGTATGGTGTTCTTTTAATGTTGTAAAAAAAAAATTCCTTTACAACGTACAGTATACTTATAGAAAAATATTAGACACAGCTAAGGGAGTGGCAGTGAGATGACAGAGCGATGGGTGGGTGGCATGCGAAGTGGTGGCGGGCCGGCGGACGGACGGATAGGGCGGCAGAGGCTGGCAGGGAGAAGAGGAGAAGAGGAGACAGAGCAAGAGAAAGAGGAAATTTTCCATTCTCAAACAAAAAACAGAATAAAATCCATCCTTGCAATATCTTAAGGAATAAGATGAAACTCTAAATCTGAACCAAACGCACCCTAACTTCTAACTTCTAACTTCATGAGCTGACAAACACAGCAACTCCAAAATGTGTGCTTGGCACACGAACAAAAGCGAGGTAACTTGATAAATTCAAGTGAATACTATTACGCACTGCAGTTTTTTTATGTTTGTGCAAACGTGAAAAGTGGTTGAACAGAGTAATAAAAAAATCGATCACGATGTTCTTAGTAGTCCAATCAACGATACCTTTCATATTCTGACAGCACTGTATCTGATATGCCATCAACTGGATTTGGTTGTGACCTTTCCAATCTTGCCATGAGTTGCTCCAGATGCATATCTGATAATCTGAAAGGGAAGACATCACAACCATGATAAGTTGTCATTATTATCATAGCTGAAATAGTACAAGAATTAAAACCCATCATTCGTCCAATTCCTCGATCCCTCTTGTTTAGAGGATTTCTCCTACCTGAAATGAAATGAGCTGTGATGAACATAATGATGGTTTCTCACTAGAAAGTAAACATTATTTCCGTGAGAATTGCCAAGCGATACCTGTATTAATTGGCGGCCGCCTGTGGGCTGTGGTCGCGAACGTGACGGTATCTGTACCGGAAACACAGGGACGGCAAAATTAACCCTGGTCTGGTATCCGCTGATAACGTTAATTTTTCCAACTTCTTGATCTCAAAAAGAAAATCTTGATCCCTCATGTTTATCTGCACCGACCTCATTTTCTTGCTTCCATGAACAAAGCATCAAACATTCATTATGCAAGAAAAAAATAAGAAAACAAAAGGAAATGGCAAAAAGGTAAAATAGAATATCTAGTGTGACAAGTGGGATTTTAATAATTACTGGATGTCACTTCATCGAAACGGTACGAATGAAGTGGCGTGATATCAATTTTCTCCAAATTACTGATACGAGCAGGGCAGGCTTTATTGGAAGGTAAAACAGAGTCATTCGTATGTCCATTTTGTATATCCAGATATTCATCTTACTTCATGATTTGACAGCCATAGCAACTCCAAAACAGCAGTTTGTGCTCGGCAGTTGGCACACGAACAAAAGGGAGGTAAGTTAATAACATTCAAGTGAATGCTGTCACGCGCTACAGTTCATGTATGTGCAAATGTGTAAACGTGGCTTAGCAGAAGAATAAAAAAACGATCACGATTTTCTAATTAGTACACCGATTAAAACTAGCTCTCATATTCTGACAGAACTGCATCTGACGTGCCATCAATTGGATTTGGTTGTGGCCCTTCCAATTTTGTTAGGACATCAGGTGCTCCAGATGCATCTCTGATAATCTGGAAGAGAAGGCATCGCAACCACGATAAGTTACCATTACCATTAGCTGAAACAGTACAAGACTCAAACCCATCCGCTGTATACTTAAGGAACATGAGAAGAAAACTTCAGTTCAAACTAGACTCGTAAACATGCAGGCTATACTATATAGTGTGGACTGTGGAGTACATAATTGATCTCACATCTTTGTGTATGTCAAAGATAAGGAAGTCCCTTATTAAGTGGGAATTGAACTGGATTAAAAGGAGATATATTTTGAATATGGATTTAGTTTGATCTAAATTCTGAATGCACACTGGCACAACTAAATGTTATTACAATACAATTGTGGTTTTCACTGAATGTGTGGAAGAAATGTACCAGTATTTCCTCATCCAAGTAAGATATCGTGAATAGGCGCTGGAACATCCCATCTGCAATAAGAAAACAAGGGGTCAAATGTAACTAATTAGTCCATGTTAAGTGCGTAACACCATTATTACGTTGACTCATGCCATCAGATAGAGAAAAAATTATATTTTCAATATTGAGCTTCAGCTAAGAAAAGATGTCAAGTTGTGTCCAACTTAAACAAGGAACAAGACTAATTAAAGGTTAAGACCTTTTAGTGTAAGATAAGTATTACATACAGAAGGGAAAAGGAGTGTACTACTTACTGAGTGGCAATTTGATCCCCTCCGAAACAGCGTCCCTTATGGGGGCAGGGAGTTGTTGCAGAGCTCCTACGGTTTGTCCAATCAACCCCTTAAGTTGCTCAGGCAATGATTCATCTCTGATCCTAGGGATCTCTATAAGGCCCTCGACATATTCCTCTTTCATCCTTATAGGACCTTCCACGGACAATTGAGTAGTCAGCAAGAACTTGCTTTTTACCTGCATGCATCAAACGCCAGTAGAACATGAGCGCAACAACAGAGTCTACCAACACCATAAAATATACAAATCCCAGATAACACAAATATAAATGGATCCTGCAAGATTATTGAAGCTATTTCGTGTAAACTACTACTAATAAATGAAACATAACCATGAGGTTTGTGCAAAAGATGAATGCTGCATGTCGGGGGAACACATACATATAAAACTGTTGATAAGTCAGAAAATTGGAAAAGACAACTCCTGTAAAATGAGCAACTGTTGTAGTTGGTCTTCATCTTTTTAAATTAGTCAACTTACCGTGTTTAAGAATTTCAGGTTCGAAGAAATTTTGGAGTATCCATCCTTGATCAGAACATCAAGCCCTGTAAAGTGTGCTACAGTTGTAGGTGATCTCCTACAAACAAAGGATATTTGCTATGGGATTACATTACATTTTTATGTTAGAGGAAGATCAACATGGAATTTTGCATTTGCATCATGCCATAAGAATAACACACTATATAATTCATACTAACAAAAAAGTAAGAAGCATCTTAGTTACAAACAGTAAGCAAATTGAAATTTGAAAATATGGAATGCATCCACAAATAGGACATACTCAAACAAAAAACGGGCCGTAAATGCTCCAGGACTGCTGTCACCAAACCATTCAAAGTTCCATCGACCTTCCAGAAAGGGTGATCTGTAAAGTGCAACAGATGTTACTGCATATAGATCAATAGAATTTGTTCGTGCAACAGTTTTTTTGAGAAACTATACAAGTTCTCCTGGAAACAAAGAACTACAGCAAGCATAAGAACAGTCATCAAACTGCAAAAGAGCTGCAGAACATTTTGAGCTGAACACTTACGTTGTGGGACGAGGAGTGGGGTTTAGACGCTCGAGTCCAACGATTCGCTCATTGACATCGATCTTCTGAATCTCTGTGGTCTTTCCGCTAACCAGGGACTCGAACCCTCCAGCATCTTTGAACTGAAATTTGTAGCCTTACATATCCAAGTTGAGAAATTAACTCGAAGCACATAATCAACTATACTATCGAATCAAACGGAGAATGCATAACTCTTCTTTGGAAAGTTGAGATGCACAGCTCAATACACAATGGAAAATCGAGGTTTTCGTTGATTGGTATTTTTTAATTTCCCTTTGCCGGGAAATTTAACGCGACTACCAGAAAGGGCAGGTAAGTACGACGCGAGAGATAGAGGGGGGTGGAGAGGAGCTCACGGCGAGGAGAAGGGACTCCTTGGCAGAGAGGCGTTCCATCTCGCGGGCGTAGCTAGCGGCGGGTCCCCCCTTGAACGTCGGCGCCGCGGCCCTGCATCGCCCGGCGGCGGGGCGACGAGGAGACAGGCTCAGGCGGCCATCCCGGCGGCTTCGGAAGGAGGCCGGCGGGAAAGGAGGGGAGGCGTGGGCGAGCGCCGCGGCGGCGGCCATGTTTGCGTAGCAGAGCCGAGAGCGACGGTGGTGCTGAGCTGAGTTGCTGTTGACGTGGGGGCTGCACGATTCCTGAATTTTCTTCGCTTGGCTATATACTTAAAAAATCAACCCAAAATCAATCCAAAAGAATTTATTTCTTATTTATTCTGACATAGAAAAAAGGTGATTTATTTATTTACGAGAGGGATAGAATTATTTATAGCAATGCAGAATCCATCCAAGTTCCAATGTTTTCATTACGGAGCTATTGGATTGACAATACATCTTAAATAACCTTCACCGTCCCGTTAAGAGATGAAGCTTCAGAGGAACAAAGTGAGGATGAAGATACTCAAAAGATAGCTCTACACTGGCATATCACCAGATTGACGAGTTATTACTTCATAGACATCTATCAAAGCTGAATCGAAAACATGATAATCCATAAAATAATATTAAAATCTCAATACAACAGGCTAATCACCTAAAGATGCAGAGAGAATAGTCACAGAGGCCAATTGGAGAAACGGTGCACCCAAGATGCATTTCGGCTCTCATGCGGAACCCTTCCGCTGCTCGTTCTCGCCATGAGCGAAGTGGCATCGCTCACCAAACGTGCAGGTGCCTTTCACAAAGTTCTCGCATAGCTTGGTTTTGTAGTTGCTCCTGCCCCCAGGACCGCCTCGGCCTGCTGGTGCTGGTGCGCCAGCAGATTTTTTCGCTGGTGTGCTTGCGCTGATTGTTGCAATGAGCTCACCCACCATATTACTAGCTTGCTTTATCTGGTCGAAATTGCCTTCGAGCTCAATGTTCTTCAGGTTTGGATCTGATTCATGATCACGTATCGAGAGCTTGGCCCCAGTTATTCGGCATATCTGCTTCGTGTTTACCCCACCCTTCCCGATTATGCCACCAGCAAGAGAGGCATCAACACTGATCTTGGCAGTAGCTGATGCACCAAAGTTTCCTGCCGGAGGGCCCATAGCAGCTGGCAGAGGTGGTTCAGGTCGGCCTCCAAATCGACCACCCATAGGAGCCATGGCACTCTCATGGGACATGTAGGCTGGCTTGCCAAGCTCCCTCTCACCATGTGCAAAATGGCACTTGTCACCAAATTTACAGCCTTCTGGAGTGTTATACTTGGTGCACATGCGTGTCTTGCCAGAAGAAACTGGACGAGAATTACCAGCAGCAGCATGATCCATAGGAGCTCTTGCCGGTGCAGATACAGCAGGGTTGCCTAGGTTGAGCGTTTTTGCTACTGCCTGGTACCCACCAGGGACAAAGTGCAGGAAATGGCAACCCTCACCAAAAGGGCACCCGACAGTGCTGCATCATTCAAAACATTACAGGTTATATTTAATATTTCAATAACAAAAATACAGAGTAACTTCAGTTCAAGTTGAATAAAACCAAAGCATCTTGAGATGCATAATTACACAGAAAGTTGGACATTAGCTAATAACGAGACACTTTTAAAAAGTAAAATTAAAAGTCACAGGTGAACCAAATTAACCAATTGCAAGATCTGAAATGAAACACAAAACTATACATCTGGAAGCATAAGACATGTCTAAGACAATGCAAACTGTCAACTAAGGTCATCGACACAAGTCACAAGACAGGTGATTGGCCTCTATAACTCAAATCCAACATTCAATATATCAGAGATGTTTTACTACCATTTTACAAACAAGCAGCATAGCTTACAGAAAAACATAAAATACCAACCCTAAATCAAGGCAGTCACGTATCTTATAAATGTAAACACTATCATAGAAAATGAGCAATATATCGTGTGATAGTTTGAATGTTTGATACAACTGTACAGCTTCTGAATAAAAAACAGAACTTGCAAGGGTAAATTAATTTCCAATTGTAATACATAGCAAACATTCGAAGCTACTGTTTTAATGTTATCTTGGATAGGTTAAGATTGTAACCTGAAAAACTTGGTGCAAGGCTTCGATTTGCTTGATAGACCAGTTTGAAATGACTCCATTTCTGTTGCATAAAATTAGTTACATCTTCTCAGTTCTCGCTTGTTAGAAGTTGCATTCTTAATCTTCTAATGAAGTAAACATATAAATTTGTGTCCAATGAATGTGCTGAATAAACAATAGTTTTGATATGATAACAATGATATTTCACGGTGATTTATCCAGCAGAAATTATTTCCAGTAATACACTTATGCGGATATCATTGTTACAGAGGACTTAAAATATGTTCCTTATCAACTGGTAAATATCATGTGTCCAGATGTTTCCTCTTGTTACTTTGATTGGAGCTCCCTCAAAACTCCATTCTGATCAAGAGCCAGAATGTGCTATTCTTTTGCAGGTGTTTCGAATTAATACTAATTTTCTGATATGATTTCAGTCTTTGAGGAGATCTCATCTAGAGTAACTTTTTGGTACCTAGATGTGCTCAATGCTTCCAGCTGTCAAGCTTCTTTTACTGTACTAGAAATATTAACTATGTAAAGCATGTGTACTGTCAGGCATACAGTGATTGCTATATCTGTGCAAAACTGAACATTGAACAATGCTCCAAAACAAGACGCTGTTGCCTTACAGTTGTACCAGAGTGAGAAGAGCAGCTGGGGGATTTGCTACAATGTTGTGTTTACAGTAGGGCCTTCGTGGCACTAGTGTCATTAGTCGTTATAGGCAGGCCAACAGCTCAAACCATACACTAGAATGAAGGCTGCCAGGACTTGTATTTTCTTTTCAGAAGTAGGAGTCAACTGTTCTATCTATAAACCACCTTTCCCAAATAATTAAAACAGTCTATTCTTTTGAAATGTTTTGCATTTCAAGGGGGAAAACGATCTAACTGAAAAATGAAAATCCTGAACTGTGCTGAATCCGTTTAGTCGGAAGTAGTCACCCTAAGTAATCATACACACTTACCATAGGCACTTTTGAACGAATTTGATTTTCATACTAACTCAAGTAGCACAATAAAACTGAAAATTTCAAATTAGCACACAAGCTAGGCTACGAAATCCTTGGTTATGATCATGGACAATTGGGTAGCCATAGTAAGTCTAAGAACAATCTTGACTATTCTAATCTCACTGGGGCTAATCAGCACATCGCACTGTCTCCATGCTCGCGGAGCAAACCCTAAAACTACCCAGAGAGCGTCGAGGCTTGCAGATCCAGTAGCATAGCTCACACATGACAGCGAACTGTCTATTACCCAGAAGCAAATGCAGACGGCGGGTAGGAGGCGAGAGAGACGTGCGTTACCTCTGGAGCGCTTCCCTCCGGCGGCGCCCCCGTTGGCCGTGTCCGGCCGGGTTCTCTTGCGGGCGGCGGAGCCGGCTCCCTCCATGGCGAGCCTTCGCGTGGAGGGTGGAGACGGGAGGGAGGGAGGGATGGACGGCCGGGCGGGTCGAGATCGAAACCCTAGCTTGCGGTTTGCGGAGGCGGAAGAGGAAGAGGAAGAGGAATCGACCAACCGCGCCCGGAATCGAGAGGGTTAACGACGAGAGATAGGAGATTAACGGTTGGGCTTTGGGCCTCCAGTGATTGGGTAGTTGATCTCATGGGCCAGATAGATTGTTCATCTTCGGGTCCTGTGGTGTTGGGCTTTGTTTCTTTTGGAACATGATTTTTGATAAATAATTTTTTTTACGAAATTATAACTCTCGATAGCGCGTTCTAGATTTTGTAAAAATAGACCTCTATCGATATTTAAAGTGTCAACAAAGGCTCTATCGATACTTAAACTATCGTGGAGTGTCGACAGAGGACTCTGTCGATATTTTGGCCTCTGTCGACAGAGGTATCGCTCGCCAGCCACCTTGCGCTCCGCACCATCCCGGCTGCCTCCTCGCGCGCGCTGCGTCCGCTCGCCCGTTGCCTCAACAACCATGATGTCTTTGCTCTGTCGATATTTGAAGTGTCGACAGTGGTTTATTTTTGTGATTTCTAGAGTGCACTATCTAGAATTAAAATTTTGGAGAAAATATTATTTATAAAAAATTAATTGTGTTCCAAAGTACTCCCAATGTCTCAAAATAAACATAAATATAGTATAACATTTAAAAGCAAATTCTCATCAGGCTCCTCAGTTTGTTAACAGAAACAGTCAGTCACTAAACTGCTTGTGATGGTTACAATCTGATTGACATTTTTCTTGACTTTCAGAAGAGAATCCTTTGTTCATCCTAACTCAAGTTTTACATTACTCCACCAAACACATGTGTTGCTTCGAGATCGCAAATCAACCCCTGACATCAATTCAGGGCACATCCGCAAGAATTGCAACATGAATTACTACTGCTCAAGACTACGTTTTGTCGCTGATCGGATTCAGAAAAGTTGCAGATTATTTCAGAAACCGAGCTGTGCAGTAATTCCTCTTGAGATGCATCGTCGCCGGCGACAAGCTCAGATGCTCCTGGCCATCATCTCCTGGTACCTCCGGTACGACTCCTGCTTCTCCAGCAAGAACTTGGCATGGCACCTGGCGATGAACTTCTCCGCGAGCCTGTCGATCTCGTTCATCGAGCTGTTGCCGTCGCCGTCGCCGCCGCCGCCGTCTTCTCCTTCTTCGGCAGCCGGTACTCCATCCGACGTCCCCTCCTCCTCGAGCCAGCACAGGTACCCACAGTCGTCCGCGTCCGCGTCATCGCCTCCGCCGCAGCCGCCGCGCAGCTCCTCCGCGTCGGCCGGAACCACCACGTTCCACGTCGAGTCGTCGTAGTACGAGTGCGCATGGTAGTAGTGCACGTCCGGATCCTTGGCGCGAGCCGGCGTGATGCTGCTGGTGGCCCAGGTGAAGTGCAGATTCATGAAGCCGGCGACCTTGCTGATCGTCTTGCTGCTCTTCGCCGGCCTCAAGCGGTAGCCGATGGCGTATCTCTTGCCGCCGCCTCTCGTCGTCGACGACCTCTTCTTCTTGCTGAGGACGTCGAGGAGGAAGGACTTGAACTTGGCGAGGACTCGGAAGACATGGCCTACTTGCGGGTAGATGTGGGAGTGGAGGACGGAGTTGATCTTTGGAGAGATCGAGCTCGGGAGCAAAGCTTCCATGTGAAACAATGGAGCCATGGATTGAGCTGGTGAATGCGGTGGAGCTCGCCGGCGCGAGCGCATGGGCTTATAAAGCTCTCGTGTAGATAAATGGCTCCAGATTTTAAGTAATTTGCAACAATACCACTCCATAACTATTTTAAATT
Organism: Zizania latifolia; assembly: GCA_000418225.1. NCBI lineage: Eukaryota > Viridiplantae > Streptophyta > Magnoliopsida > Poales > Poaceae > Zizania > Zizania latifolia. The sequence continues at coordinate 92,301 of KE371752.1, read as the reverse complement.
TTCAGCCAAATGGATCTGTTTGACTATTTTTAGAAGGTCTTTTACATACATCTCTTACATTTTTAAGATAAGATGTAAGAGATAGAATTAATCTTAATAATTGGTTAGAAAAAATAATATATTACTTGCTAAGAGTTAAGATGTTGACTTGTTTTAATCGTAGCCGTTAGCCGTTAGATCACGGTGATCCATTACCTCTTAGAAAATAAGACATCGACTTCTTTTAATCATAGTCGTTAAATCTATAAAAATAAATAGATCTTATTAATTCGAGTTATTTAATTAGGCCAGGTTTGGACTATCTGTTTTTTCCTCAGATCTCTGCTGGAATTGAAGTGATTCTTGTAATGTTGTATAAAGTTCGTGCATTTCAAACGGGACCAAATTCCATAGTCCAATAAACTGAGTACAGCTTGTGTCATTTTCGTTCTGTAAAAAACTCTGAACACTTCTAGTCAAAAAGACAGATAAAAAACGGTGCACTGCACGCATGCAGCATAGCAATTCAGTCTTTCAGGCTCCAGCCATTTTCACATCATGTACTGGTACTGCACGGCCCTCATCGGATTCCTTAATTTCCTACTTGGAGAATTCAGGTCCCAAAAAAACCTTTGCTCCGTGAAGCTTTTCTTCTTAAAAAAGTCCAGATGAAGCTCTGAGCAATAGCGATGATTCAGATAAGTCAGCAAGTTGTCACTCTTTAGTCTTTCCTCCGAGCAATATTACTGCTGATCTTGAGGGGTTCTAGGGTTCAGAAACCAGCAAGTTGCAGAAGGTGCCTGTTGGTAACTAAGCATGCTTTCGATGAGTGGACCAACCTACTCTGCTCTAGGCCCGTCGACGAAGACATGTCATCTTTTTTTCTCTGAATCTTGTTCCCACAATGTTTTGGAGGATATTACAGTGGTAATTCTTTCGAGTCATACTGTTCCATGTCCATCGTTTGCCCCGTGATAGTGTCATGGTGATAGCATTTCTCTTGCTGAGTGCTGACTGAATTACTCTGAACCTGCCTGAGTGCTGACTGGATTACCCTGAACCTGCGAGAAGGCATGCAGAGCAGCGCTGACATGCAGCATTCCAAGAAGCAGCAGGTCAGGGTGAATGTTACTAACCATCAGTTGCAGAAACCAAAAACGAAAAAAGAAAGAAGAAAATTTGACTGCATCGTAACCATAGTTTCTTTGATGTATTCGACATGCTTCAGATTCTGATTCTGCTAATTCTAATTTTTGATTCTTTAAAAATGTGATTTTGTACTCAATCAAATTCGGCTGTGAAATTGTTTACTGTATAACTATATTATAATTCTTGTATAACGATTCTGTCCAGAACTGAACTTGAACAGTCTTGCGTAGCTGACTGCTGATTGCTCCCTAATTGTCCTTCTCAAATAAAAAGAAGGAACGAACAACTTTCTGTGAGCAAGCCTGCTATGGAAATTCAGAGATACAATAATAATACCTGTCGGCACTAAAATGGACCTTAATCTGTTCTTCATGTTCGTCACTAGCTAGCTGCAAGCCTGCAATATGGATCGGTGCTGGCTCACTTATCTGCATGGAGAACCGATCGAGTTGACAACAGCTGGAAAAGAGGAAATGGAGCAAACATTTTATTCTGAATGAGAGATGAAGCAAGAATTGGTATATCAAATTGCCATCCTTGCAGATAGTTCTTCCACTTAAGAGCGACATGGCCAAATCAAGATAGACCATAAACTCCTCATCCACGGAATGTTGCGTGGTCTCTCAACCTAGTCTGTTTCAGTGAAGGACAGTAGATCACAGGTCCTCCGATCCAATCCAGTCTAAGGACATGTTTGTTTTAGCTTCCAGCAGCTAGAGATTCTTAGTAGTTAGTTGGTGTGAGTAGTTAGATAGTCTGAGTATCTAGTTGATGAGAAACTAGTTTTTCCTAACTTCTGGATTCTAGTTTATTTCTAAATTCTGTAGCTACTGATTCTCACAATATAGTTCTAGAAACTGGACAGTTTGTTTCAGCTAGCTACAGCTGCTAGAAGCTGAAACAAACATGCCATAATTTTGTTTCCGGTTTTGTTTCGTCCAAGTTGCTGAACCATGAGAAAGTGCATCGATCACATAATTGGCCATGGCTTACAAATTGTGTTCAGCTCAGCTGGATTATAACAGAAGAGAGAGAGAGAGAGAGATTCAGAGATGAGCTGTGCATGCTTGAGCTTGACATGGATGCGTGCCTGCAGCTGGGTGTTCATGCGTTCGCCGTGTGCAGCCCTTGCAGCGAGAGTGAGGCCCAGCTCTGTCGTCGCAGGAATCTAGTTGTTGGGATACTTGTAGATCGAGGTCAGCGTGTGAGTAGCTCCATCCATGCATCCATGGAGATCGATGCATGCATGGAATGGAAGCAATCATTCGAGCTTGGTGGTGCTGTAGTTGTAACCGGAGGAGATCGCCGGAGATACACGACGTGGACTCGTACCGGATCGATGCGCTCATCCGGATCATGCATGCACACGCATGTAAGCAAGCGCTCGAATGCTCGATCGAAACCCGCAATGCAAAATGCAAAAATAGCATAGTGAAAGAGGATCTGATTCGGCATATGCAATGTTCTTGACAGCACATAATCTCTCTGCGCCAAATTATTATAGAAATCAAGAGTTTTAGATAAATACAAGTTCTTCATGTTTTTGCCTTTAGTGGAAGCTGCCTTACCGCCAATAACCTCGTGAAGAGAAGATGGCCTAATAACACAGTATATCCCCTCTGCACAGAATTATCGGAGACATGCCATCATCTATTTCTTTCTTAATCATTCATCTGTGAAGTATGGGATTTGGTTTCTTATCGTATACACATTATGGTTAAACCAAGGATCTTAGTGGATCTGGCAAACTGCTAATATAACTATCATAAGATAATATCAAAAAAGGATCGTCAAGCTTGCGAGATACAATCTTCATTCTTATTTATTGGATCGTGTGGAAGGGACATAATGCATGTATCTTTGATGGTGTTAGATACACCAATGAAGATCTCTTAGTCCATCTTAGAGAAGTGGTGGATATAGAGAACAGTAGGTCTTGTAGGTGCATCTTTTTGTAAAGCAATCTGATACATCTTTATAGTCTTGTTGATTTTTTCAACTAGTCGATTTGACGTGGTAACATGCTTTTTTATCGGTAGGATCTGATTTGTAGCACAAAAACGATGTTAATGTTAATGGTTGTTGGTCAACTTTTGTATTTTTATCTTAATCTTAATAGTATTTTGCTGGTTGGACAAAGAGAGAGAGGATTAGCATTGATGAGAGGGCGATTTTTAAGTGTGCGACGTGAGTATATTTCTACAAATTTTGAAAACCGTCATATATTTTTATAAATTTAAAAAACAAAATTAAAAATTAAAAAAATCCAATATCGACAGCCTGATAGTCGAGACGATACACGGCCCATGTAAATTGGGCCCACTAATAAATAAACAGTAGTTGGGGCCAATCTGGCCGTCCATAACTGACGTTGCTTGCGTCGCCCGTTGCGACGCGGAGAGAGGACGACGCGGCGGTGCTCCGGTCCGTTGGTGGCCGGAGTTCCGTTGACGCGCGGCGGCCGGCGGCGTGGGAGGCGGACAGACCGGTTGCATCGACGACTAGCCTGCACGTACAGAAATACTCGAGCGAGCAATATCTGTACACTTCAGAAGGAATCTGACGAATTCACATCTGCTGCGAGTTCAGACAACTTCAGATAAACCCCGCGACAGTTACGCGTTACAGTGCATTCATCACTCAACAAAGGAAGTAATCCTCCAACAAGAAGGCAAATCAACTGCTGCAAATGGATTTTCCATGTCGTCGTTTATGAATTAAGCTTCTGAGTCAAGGACAAATCCACGTGGGATTAAACAAGGTTGAGGCCTTCAGGGAGCCAATGAGGCGAGCAGGTTCTGCTGCCCCTTCAGGTCTTCAGAAGACGACCTTCTAATTATTTTCCCCAACCCACGTAGCACCGACCGGCGAACACACCAAGACCAGAAAAACTACGTGTATATACGTATCCAGATAAGATTCCTTCTCAGCCCTATTTGTTTCAGATTAATCTATCTTATTTGTTAAAAGTACAAACAACAGTTAACTTATAACCGGTTTATCCCTAACTCTTGATTATAGTAATCTAATAAGCTAGTGAAATTCAATTTTTTCATCTTATTACTTTAGAAAGATTAAAATGTGCATTACGTTTTTGTAAAAATTACCTACTATCATCTCATACTAAAATTTCGGTCATCCACAATTTATTTTTAAGGTATTGTAGTCTTTTATCATACAAACATAATAATTTATACTAACAATAATCTAAATAGTTAAACAGCTCATAACTTATTTTTCTTAAAATTATTATAAGTCAGTTTATTATAATCCCATCTATAAGCTAGATTATAATAATCTCAAACTAAAATAAACGGAGCCTTAATCCTTCCACGTTGGCAAAGCGCCACGTCCAAATCTGCGTAATGTCGTCGATCGAGTTGCCGAATCCCTTTCTGTATATCCTCTTTTGTCAGCCTCCTGTAATTGTAAACTGCTGATGAGCATCTGTATACATACGTATGCAGAAATGCACGATTCAGTTACATGTACACAGCTTGGAATACGTGTAGACATTGATCCCGTTAATTTGATCGATCGAGCTTACGATTAACTGTGTCAGTGTCTGTTGTTGGGTGGAATCAGGAAGGCAGCTTCGACCTTGATTTCTCGATCTTGTTTCTGATCAGGTCACCAGGGAGATTCCAAAGACAGGAACAGTCCAATGCTCATCAACACCTGTTCTTCTGAAGTGGTGTGTGGGTCCCGGTGATTCCCCATTACAAAAAAAAATTTGCTGATTAGACGATTTTATTATGGTTTGACTTTGTTTTTAGTTATAGATCGATGCATAGCTTTGCTCAAGAAAACAATTAAATTGTCAGCTGTACACATGTGCATGTATTTTCTGATGCGCCTGAAAAATGTCAAAGCTGATTCCTATCTTTACAGGAAGACTTCTTGTCAGTGGAATTGGTGCTGGAATGCCAACATTTTGATGACAAGAATCTTAATGTAGTATGCCATCGTCCTATGTACTAAATTCAAGATCGATGTTATCGTGGCAAGAAAAAATCAAGATCAGTTCATCTGGCAGCTGTATGAACTTGTTGGTTCAGTTTGGAACTAAATTCACCTGTAATTTTTGGCAAGTAAACATCACACAGAAGAAGGTCCAAGTTAGAAACTTTGTTTGATTCGACAGGAACAATTTTGTGTCAATTCATCTCTGGTTGGGACATCAAAAGACAGGCAACACCACAGAAACATGGAGCATAGATATGTATGTCCCCTCCGATCCTTACTAATGTTTCATGCTTGAAGCTAGTTCTGCTGAAGCTGGAGTGCATAAGGGGCAGGCAAGAACTAAAGCTAGCAAGGAAAATGATAGAGATGGTGAGGACACCAAAGTGGCTATTTGTCCCCTAGCCTTGTCTGACATGCAAGATTATTTAGGCTCTGATATATATATGTAGCAGGTGGATATGCATCCATCTTTGCATCTTTATATTCTTGTGAGTTGTGTTCATTAGCCATTAGAGGCCCCCACTAAGACAAGTTCATATTCCATTTGGGATGATCAAGAGCCTCTCTTGCACCCATTCTTCCTTCCCAACTCTCCTGCAGATTCCAATCCTTCCTCCAGATAGAAAGTGACTGAGCTGAGCTGAGCTGAGCTCAGCTGATCAGAGAAAGATGCAGGTTTTAACCAGGAAGTTTCCAGTGGTCTGATTTGCTGCACATGTGATGCCTTCTTCAAGTTGTGAGTTGCTCTTAACCATATGTGTAATAATAGGTGTAACTATTCCATCTCTGGGAGTGTAACTTACTTTGCCATGCTGCTGTTGCGTCCTCTCCTTCTCCGGCTGCTGCGTGCAGTGCGGCTACTGCTGCTCGCCGGCTGTTTGGCGATTCCGAAGATTGGTTTGTGCGTGTCCGGGGACATGCACCGCCGTCGAATTATTCTCGCCGTTGTTGCGTGCCACGCCTCCCTGCGAATCTAGGCCGGTGCAGGGATTCCCATTGATCGTGCCACTGGAGCCCAGCTCAGGATCGAGAGCCTATTTAAGCATCGCCGCGGCGTTGATCGTCTTTTCCCCCTCCAGATCTCATCCTAGTTCGTTTTTCGGTTGACAATTTTGCTGCTTGAGATCTCAGCACGTAATGTTTAATGTTTTGTGTGTGAATTGCACATCTTGAACTCTGAAATTCGTTGTGAAAATCGTTGGATTAATGGTGGTACGCATTTTTGTTGCTGTTTCGATTGTTTCTTCAGTTGATGCTCCAAGATATCATGAACACCAAGAAGATTAAGCTGCACGACCGCCAGTTCGGCTCGCCGCTATGTGATCCTTCGTTGCTGAGCCCGGCCGCCGGCGGGGGCGGCGGCGGCGGCGGCGGCGGGCTCTCGTTCCACCCGGGGCTCATGAGCTCTTCGCCTCATCACCAGCAGCTGCAGCACGGCGCGGGCGGCTGGCTGCACGACGAGTTCGTGCTCGCGCCGAGGTCATCGCTTCTTGCGCAGACCTGCGTCGGTTCCAACGCGGCCGCGTTCTACTCCGCCGAGAACCTGCTCGGCATGGCGCAGCTCGACTGCCCGGCTCTCGGGACGACGACGACGACGACGACTCCTCTTCCGGCGATGCCGACGTCCAAGACGCCGTCGTTCCGTTCGTCGGAGAGCGAGCTGTACCGGCCCGTCGACCCGCTGCTCCTCCGTGCGGACCACTCGGTGAGGACGTACTACGTCCGGCCGCAGCAGCGGGAAGCCGGGGAGCCGACACCATTGCCGCCGCCGCCGCCGCCGCACCAACAGCAGGACAGACTGCACGGGCTCTTCGGCCACACTAGGCTTCTCAGCTGTGAACCAAAGACCCACTCGTTTCCACCTCAGGTAAGTGATGAGCTCCTCTACGTGGATCATGGATAGAATTCAACGGCGCGCCATGGCCAGGTCTGAGCTCTCTGAAAACTAACTGTCTAACTCCGATGATGAAGGTTGCGGCGAACCAGATTCTGCCGGTGATGGAGGCGCCGACGAGCCTGCAGAGCCAGATGGAGAATCAGCTGCCCCGGAGCTGCATCATCGGCGCACCTCCGGTGACCCCAACCGGAAACCTCAACGGAGCAGCAGGGTCAGGCGCGCCGAGCAAGACGCGGATCAGGTGGACGCAGGACCTGCACGAGCGGTTCGTCGACTGCGTGACGCAGCTCGGCGGCGCAGACAGTGAGTGTTCTTGGTCACTTCTGTTCTTGGCATCAACATGTCGCTTAGCATGCATGCATGGTCGAAAATTATTTCTCATGGCACGTAGTTCTTCCTTTCTTCTTGTTGCTGTGACATCTGCAGAGGCGACTCCAAAGGGAATTCTGAAGCTGATGAATTCAGACGGTCTGACGATCTACCACATCAAGAGCCATCTCCAGGTACCTGAAACTGGGGAGCAGAGCCCCTTGATTAACCAAACAAGGACGGTTTCAAACAGATTTAACACATGTCGTTAGCATGTCAATTTGTAGCTAGGTTCATGATCTCGTTGAAATTCGTTTAATTAACAAGCTGTAGCTAACAATTTGCTGTTCTCTTCTTCCTGTGCAGAAATATCGCATAGCAAAGTACATGCCAGCTTCGTCTGAAGGTAAATCTCACTTGACAACTGATTTTTTCCGTACATCAGTTCAGACAACTTACTTTATATTCTAACATTCTTTTTATAAGAGTGAGACATGATACTTTATTAAGTTGCATACATTAATTAATTTAATTTAAAAACTTAAGCTGATAAAAAAAGATAGATAATTTACTTTATATTTCAACCAGCTGTTCTCTCTTCATTGTTAACAATGCTAGTAAGTGATAAGCATAAATTCTAGATCCCTTGAGTTCAGGAGAATCTGGATTCCTTCGTTTCATGTCCTGCTTTATTCTAGATCGTTTCAACGCCAAGCTTCGAAGTGTGATCCTACTAGCTAGTCAGCTAGTGTTTGTTATGCTTCGCTATCCATCCATCCAGTGACACATGTCCTGATTCTGCCGTCGAATTTCAGGGAAGCAACAGGAGAGAAGAGCCACGGGAAACGACACGCAGAATCTGGACCACAAAACGTATCTCTTTCTCTGTCTTCTGCTACGCAAGCTCGTACCTTTGCAAATTGCAAACCTAACCCCGATGGAGTGCACGTGCTGACAAAGCTAGCTCCTGTCAAATCATGCATGCAATATATATATTAACAGGGACCCCCTTTTCTGTAGTGGACTGCAAATCACAGAAGCTCTGCGCGTTCAGCTCGACGTGCAGAGGCGCCTCCACGAGCAGCTTGAGGTGCTAGCTCCATCGTTTGCCACCACTCGATGCTAGATACTTAATTGGAAGCAAACGTGGCAGCTTAATTATGTAGTTAATTGATAATTATTGTGAACTAATGTGTGTTTATGTCGATCGATTTGTCTGCCTCGTAGATTCAGAGAAACCTGCAGCTGAGAATAGAGGCGCAGGGCAAGAGGCTGCAGAAGATGTTCGAGGACCAGATGAAGGCGTGCAGGAGCGTGATGGAGTCGCGCCGGGAGCTGGACGTCGCCTTCGCCGGCGACCACCACGACGACGTGCAGCTGCTGTCGGTAGCTAGCAGCAGCTACGACGACGCTGGGTTCCCATCCAGAATAAGCTAGCCCTGTCGCGTTTGTGCTTTGGCACTTGATTTGACAAATGCTGATGTAGTTCTCAATGTATGATACGCTCATACGCACAATGATTTTTTTTTTTGCTCGTTGAGTTGGCCAAGTTTGAAAATGCAATTTTAAAAACGAGAGTGGGATCCAGAGATTCGCGCTTAGTTTTTATTAGTCTGCGATTGGTCAGAGTTATATAATAGGCTTATTCAATTGGCCTGCACTTATTTTCTTAATGGCTTAAGCAAGGTCTTAACTGGGACAGGTAAAGATCAGGTTAACAATACAACCTTTAATAATTTTTTAAAATTAGGCAATATGACCTTGATGATCTCCACTTCTGTTAGAAATATCAATACTGAACAGTAGAAATATCATCAAAAAATAAGTTTGCCTAACTTTCGTGCACCAACCTGCACTAATACTGAACAGTAGAAACATCATCAAGAATACGGACATGATACTCACAATGCAAGCACTGAAATGCCCACTTTGCCCTTCTTTACCAACTGGGAAAGCAGAGATAAATCAGTGCTGGCCTCAAAGGCATACACCAATCTAGGGAGCACACATTCAATGACCAAGAGATATCGTGAATGAAACCTTCAACATACATCTTAGGTTCAACCTGACACTCAAATAAAAAGCTTAACTTTACATAGTCAGCCAAGACATTTTGACATTCGGAAACTAACAACTACGAATTCTGTAGAGGTTACACGAGGCACTGCGGCAGTAGCCACTACATTGAATTAAATTACAGGCTACCACAAATAATCCAGCTTTGTCTGACAAGCTTCATTATCCAGAGCTTACAAGAGATAAATAAGCTAGCTGTCCGTTTTGTCAAGAACACCATATTGTAAAGTTAGGCCTATCTGGCACCACTGCAATCCTAGATCTGTATGGACAGGAAGCAGAACAGAATTGAACAGAGCAAATCAATTTTCCAGGTAATAGAAATTTGAGTGGCTGTAGCACTAGAAAAGGGAAAACTAACCAGTTAATGAGGATATGCTATGTTTGCTTAGTGAAGTGGTGAGCGAGCAAGACTGATAATTCTGAAACAGGAATGTTTTCACAGCCAAACAGCTCTTGAAGTTTCGAATCACATAAAATTGACTCACCCATAACATCCTGTGCAAAATCAATAGAACGTAAATGAATAATGCACATTCAGCACTGCATCATTATAAGGGGAAAACAATAGGGATACAGAAATAACACAACATTGCTATGGTACTTGGCAGGTCAATCTAGCAATCTAGGCTTAAAAATAAAACTAGAATGAGACTGGTATCTTGAACAGGTTCCAGCAACTGCTATTACAAATCTTTGCACCTCTGTTCAGATGGCTACAATTCTCAAGCCAATCAACGTATCCAGAAAAAAAAACTCAACAGCCTAAAAGATAACCTCTTGTAGGAACAACATATCCAGGTAGGTCTGATATGCTCATTGCCTGATCAGCACTGAGTATAAGAGCAAGTTAACTTAGCATAAATACACTACATTTCTGTTATCTCTAACATTAACAGGAAGGCAATGGTTTCAAAAAAGGAAGATGAAAGTTACAGTTAATGGGTTATTCTTTAGTCTATGCCATAACGCTATATTGCTTATGAACAATTAATTGCATATATTATAATAAAATGGTGTTTCAAAGCGTTGAAATCTTTCCACCACTTGCTGTCCATATATAGCTCCAGCTAACATTCAACAAAAGCAGATTGATATCCTGCGCAAAGAAATAAGTACAAGTCGGAAGTCGCATTCATACCTCAAGTTGGTTTGCTTTTATATAATCCCAAAGATATTTCAAAGCATCATCTTGAGGCACTGCGCCTTCTGTTCCAATGAACTTTGCTAGTGCAGCAGAAATCATCACAGAGGGTTGGTTAGTAGGAGGCATAGTCTGAGGAGATACATTGGAGGGCTTAAATTTCTTTACATTCTGAATTTGATCCTCTGCAATAGCAATAAAATATAAATGGTAACTTTCACCAGAACAAATTTAACAAATTCAGGTATGTATTACTATATTAGCAGGGACATATAGACAAAACAAGCAGAAGGATGTACTTGGGTCAAGTGGAGTTATGTGTTTCGCCAACAATTTATTCATCTTAAACATGTCAGTTGCATCAGTTTCAAAAACCACACGAAGTTCATCATTGCAGATTATCTTCCTTTTATCATCAGGATCTTGAAGATTGTTATCCCTGATATATTGCCACAGTTGCTTGACGATCTGAATGAAGAAAGCATGTTACTTCTCGGATGATTCATTCGAAGAGATAATCACAGGATTAAATTGGTAGTCATTTTTAATTAAATGGGGGCAAACCCATGATTACCTGAGTTCTTGACATGACAGTCTCACCAACAATAGTCTGGAGTTCAGGTGAAATTGCACAAACTTTATTTAAACCACCAGGCCCACCTCGTTTCCGCTTAGAAGCACTAGAAGAAATAACGCACATATGATAAGCCAATCAGGTTATATGCATGAGTAAAATTCCATAAGAATTAAGAACAATTACTCCACAATCCTGACAAGTAAAACCTAAAATTATGACAAACGTCAATCAATGGGGTACATGAATCTAACGGGTAAACATGTATATGCTTCAAGCAGAATTAAATAATCTTTAAAATCAGCTTCAAAACCAATATGGTGCGACATTTGCATATTTATCTGCTGAGAACAAAACATCATAGATAGTACTTGATACCTGTATACGAATAAAATACTAGCAGCTAAGTGCCTGGGTTACCACTTCGTAAGTGAAGTATCCATCATTTCAAATGACCTAATGAACCTTACCTCATTGTGAATAAAAACAGGCAAGAACTAAGAACTATAACCCAAATGGCATTATTGAGCTCTATGCACTACAACAGTACAAGCTACACAGTGTACACAATGCCATCATGAAAAATAGATCTGGCATACAAATCCAACAAATTCAATGTTGACAACTGTGTTGGTTTTTTTATAAATATTTTGATTCATACACAAAAATGTTGCAAGCTTTCAATACCCTATCAAAAGACACTTAGACAAAAACCAATTGATTGTTTTTTTTACTTGCAGGACCAACCTGCAATTGTCTGAAAAGGACAGAAGAAGTCAATTTGGGCCATTTCATGCAGAGCAAGATAGGAAGAAAACAATATTCAAACAGAAAAAATCAGGCAGTTATATTTAGTGGCTTGCAAGAAAGTGGGAGATTCCACAAATCCAAACCATTAGATTCACTACTCATGAAATAAAGCAAGCCCAATTCAGTCTGCAGATTGTACATTCTAGCATAACAGCTGTACTAGCCTCCAAGCACTTTATCACAATCAGACAAAATACCTGCTGAAAGCTCAACACAGAATACACCAGTCAAACAAACATGCCTAAGTTACCAACAAAACTACAAACAAACAGTTACAAAACCATTATATATTGATCAAAAGCAGATACTGGCATCACAAGCATACATCCTAAAAGCTGTAGATCATAGAAATTTATGTACACGAGGTGGAAACAGATCATTTGCTAGGAAACTGAACCCTAAACCCTTAACCATACCTCCAGCTAGAGGTGCCAATTCATAAATCCAAACAGGTAATCCCAGTTTAAGCTCAAGTCAGAATTATTAGCAACGCTAAGCAAACGAATCGACCAAACTAGATTTAAGAGCGAATCGGCAGGATTTTACCATTTATCGAGTCAATCTGGGCAACGGAACCCTAATTTCATCTGTGGCTCACCTTTCCTTGTCGCCCCCGGCCTGTACTGTAGCAGTGGGGGAAGCAGTGACGCCGGCTCCAGGGGCTGGCTGCTGGAAGGAGACGGTCCCACCAGTGGCGACCCCACCCAAGCCGCTCGTGATGCGGAAGGCGAGCGGCGGCGGAGGGTAGAACGCCATGGCTGGCACGGCAGGTGGCGCGGAGACCGCCGAGGGGACGCCGCCGGGGAGTTGGGGCATCGCCTGGAAGATGAGCTGGGGCTGGAGCACCGCGAGCTGCTGCTGCTGCTGTTGCATCTGCGGCAAGGGTGCCTGCACCTGGACCGGAGCTTGCACCTGCGGCATGGCAGTCAAGAGGGCAGCAGGAGGAGTAGGCGCCGCCTGGGCTTTGGGGGGCGGCGCCTGGAGGTGTGGGCCAAAGAAGAGGTCCATCTGGTCGCGGATGAACTGCGCCTTGTGGGAGAGGTCGACGCCAAACTTGGCCTCCACCTGCTGGAGTACAGCGGCGAGGGAGACCTCCCCGACGGCGCCCCCCGACGAGCGGAGGAAGGCCTCGACGCAGCTGGCGATCTCCTGGTCGGACACCATGGCGGGAGGCTGGGAAAACTCAAATCTCGCCAAAAAAAACCTCCCTCCCACGATTCCCCCCTCCCCCTCTCTCTCTTCTCTCCCCTCTGTGTCTCTGGCGCTTGGTCTCTCCCCCTGTCTCTCTCTCTCCTCCGGAGTCCGGCACTCCGGCCTCTCTGTCTTTCTCTCTCCTCTAGGGTCTAATCTATATTTGTTAAGTAGGGGGCGTTTCGTCAGGAGGGGAGAAAAGGACAGATCACTAAGTTCACCTCCGATTTTATTACCCACTAGCTGCAGGTGGGGTCCCGTGCTGTAAGGTAGAGGTGGGACCCACATATCATAGGAGAAGTGGAGACGAGCCGCGTGTCGAGACGAAAGCCTACGGTGCGCGGAATTACGAAAGTGCCCACGGTTGTTGAGTGGGTAAGGGACGCGTGTCTCTCCGGCGCCGGGGAGAAGAAGAGATCGTGGCGGAGATGATGGGCTGCTGGGCTGATGGGCTGATGGGCTGATGGGCTGATGGGCCGCCAGCTAAACCGTGACAGGCCTCCTCTTTCTCTGGCAGTGAGGCCCAAGAATGGATGTACAAAGCGGTTTCTGAAAAATAAATTTCACATAACCTATATATCTTTTGCATTTGCAACACAAGCTGTTCTTCGAAGAACATCGTTTTTTTATAATTTATGTATAAATCGAGGAGGCTGTGGTTGTAAACTTAAATGGTTTTTAAAATCTGATACTTTTTCGGATGCACGCTCACCCATCAAAATACATAGCATGAAAGTCTAAAACTCACGGCATTCTAAATGATAAGACTAGTTAATATCTATATTTTGTAACTATTTGCGGTTGCTAAGTATTTATATCAAATGTGGAAATATTACACTAATATTGTAATTCTGCACAGGTTAGGTGAGCTATAAGAAAGAATAGATCATATATTTATATAAAATTTCTCTTTAGAAAGAAAATTAAATATTTAACTTTTCGTGTAATATATGATCAAATTTTTTGAGCAGAATACAAGTTAACAACCATAACACGTCTTAATCCGCATCAAGTCATCCTCGAGCTCGGGAGAGAAGGTCCGCAGATAAACCGTCTAAACCCCTCCAAATCCTCAAAACCCTAGAGGAGAGAGCACAGCACTCGCCATTCCCCTCCTCTCTCCCTCCCCCAGCATTTCCTCTTGGAGAAAATGGCGTCGTCGTCCTCCGCCCTCATCCGCCTCCCTGGCCCGACTCATCTGAGCAGCGCCCCACCCCGCGGCTACGCGCGCCGGCGTCGGCCCCGCTACGCTTCCGTGCGGTGCTCGTTCGCGCCGGTGGAGACGGCGAGGATAAAGGTCGTGGGCGTCGGTGGCGGCGGGAACAACGCCGTCAACCGCATGATCGGCAGCGGCCTTCAGGTAGAGTGCGTAGAGTGCTGCTACCTGGCACCTCACCTTCCTCCCGAAATTGTACTCCCTTCTCTGTCGCGGCTGGCATCTAGATCCATTTGGTAGTTCGTCCTGAACTCATAACTAGTTAACAAGTTAATCTACGGCTTTGTTTGCATCCTCCTTGTGAAAATCGATGCTACTATTCGTGGTAATCTCTAGTTCAGTATATGAGACCCCCTGTTAGATCGCTGGCTAATAATGTTGTCGTCTGTGATGTACTCATGTCCCTATCATACACTGGAACTATGCCAGCATCCACTAAGTATGAAGTCCAGCACATAGTTTAGCCTGGGATTCCTGCATGTCCTTTTTTGTTTTCTCAGATAATGATAATTGGATTGTACAATTTCAGGGCATTGAGTTTTATGCCATAAACACAGATTCCCAGGCGCTTTTGAATTCTCAGGCACAATATCCGCTACAAATCGGAGAGCAGTTAACACGTGGACTAGGTAATATTTTTTGTTCTGTTCTAAACACATGGCAACATCAAATGCTTTGTAAGAAAATGTACTACCTTCTGTGCTGATTAGTCTTCCTAGCAATCATCCATTGATATTTGATGGTTGTCTACCATGTATTGATAACCTGATAAACATGTCTTGATGGCCTAATAAACTTTGTAGGATATTTATATACAGGCAGCAATTTTTCCATTAAAAACAGCAGAATGTTAACTGCATTAACATTTGTGTCTTGATGCATACAGGTACTGGTGGAAATCCTAATTTGGGAGAGCAAGCTGCTGAGGAATCAAAAGAAGCCATAGCCAATGCCCTGAAGGATTCAGATCTTGTCTTCATAACTGCTGGAATGGGAGGTGGCACTGGATCTGGTGCTGCTCCGGTTGTTGCCCAGATATCAAAGGAAGCTGGTTATCTCACTGTTGGGGTTGTCACCTATCCATTCAGTTTTGAAGGACGCAAGCGCTCTCTTCAGGCAAGTATTTATGTTGTGTTACTTTCTTTTAGGGGTGCTATGAATAACTTTAGACGATGATTTACCACCTTTTTTAAACCATTGGACTGGTAGTTTAGATTGTGCATACATAAGTTACCGGTAATCTTGTTTTCATTTTGTGTCCTAGTGTCTTGTGCTCATGCCTACTCTTTTCAATTGTTGTACCTTAGAAAATTGGAAGGTTTAAAATGATATTTGGTGTTTGCTGGACAAAATATTAATCTTCGACTTCCTGTAGTTATTTTCATTGTGAAATGTCTCAAAATGCATTCCAATGTCAGCTTATCATCATTTACCCTGCATGAATTCTTTAATTTCTACATGCAGCTGTCTGTACTTTTTAGGCAACATTTTCCTGCTCATGTTGCTTTTGTTTTGCTTTAGCTAAATTTTTTTACTGTCCACCTTAGGCGCTGGAAGCATTAGAGAAGCTGGAAAGGAGTGTAGACACACTCATTGTTATTCCAAATGATCGATTATTAGATGTTGTTGATGAAAATACGCCCTTGCAAGACGCGTTTCTCCTTGCAGATGATGTCCTTCGTCAAGGTGTCCAAGGAATATCAGATATTATCACAGTAAGTATTTTTCTTATCTATGCTGCTGTAACTTACTTGTGATCATATAATACCCATACGAAAACTTTGCAGATACCTGGACTTGTCAATGTTGATTTTGCTGATGTGAAAGCTGTGATGAAAAACTCTGGAACTGCAATACTTGGTGCTGGTGTTTCTTCCAGCAAAAACAGGGCCCAAGAAGCTGCAGAGCAGGCAACACTTGCTCCTTTAATTGGGTCATCTATTGAGGCAGCTACTGGTGTTGTGTACAATATCACTGCTGGAAAGGACATAACTTTGCAAGAAGTGAACAAAGTCTCTCAGGTGCGTGTAACATTTCTTACCATTGGCTTGAACGGTCCTTGAATAATTCTGGTAAGTTAAGAAAGAGCTCTGATATGTAAAGTAGATAAACTAAACATGATATTAGCCTATTATCTGGATCATACCCCCACCATTTAGGGCTATTGGAATGAAGCCGTCTCCAACGTGATTGAAGTGCTTTGTTTTTACAGACACATTCTGAGAGTAACTACTTAATCATGTTTTGCAGATCGTGACAAGCTTGGCCGATCCTTCCGCAAACATAATTTTTGGAGCCGTCGTTGATGATCGGTACACTGGTGAGATTCATGTGACCATCATTGCCACAGGATTTCCACAATCCTTTCAGAAGTCCCTCTTGGCTGATCCAAAGGGAGCAAGAATAATGGAGGCCAAAGAAAAAGCAGCGAGCCTCACCCATAAAGCAGTAGCGGCAACGGCGGTACAACCAACTCCCGCTGCCACTTGGTCTGGGAGGCTCTTCTCCTGAACGCATTTCGGGAGGCAATCTAGTAATTTCCCCTAGTGTAGCTGTGATTCTCAGGGAATTAGAGAGTTGGTGTTCCAATCGGGCATCTGTGCTGTTCTTTTTGGATGTGTAAACACTTGCTAGTTCCACATAGCGAATTAGTGATTAGCTTCACTTACATTGTATGTATCGTCTAGATGAGGTTCGGAGTTCAGCCCGGTGTGCACAGGATGGCCGATGGCACTAGGCATTTCGTTGTAGGACGCGAATTGCTGGCTACCTTTTGACACGGGATAGTCTTGTGAATGAATCAAAAATGATATTGACCCTCAAGGGATTTGTCGAAGCAATCATGCCCAAGCAGTTGTCCCATAATCTTGGGGGAGTTTCTGTTAGATGTAATAGTTTCTCAAAGATCTGTAGCTACTCCTAGTTTCTTATCAGCTAGTTACTCACGAGCTATTTCTAAGTACTCATCAGTTGCTTTTACTTACAAGCTACTTCTAGGTGTTCATCGGTTTGTGATAAGCTCCTAAAAACCCTTCCATGTTTGATACACTGACAATCTATTCGACTGAAAGATGGCGTGATCGATCACTAGTCACTTGCCAGGAAGCGTCACCTGGGCCAGCAGAGCGCTGGGCTGCCTTGCCTTGCATGCCACGCCGTCGCTTTCTAATTTTTATCATCAGTGGGCCGTAGCCACTGCCACAGAAAAGGATCGCAGCCAGCACCCAGCGATTAGTCCCATACCGCTGCTTTGAATGCCGAATGCTCCCCGGAAACATTATAAAACAAGTGCCAAGTCCGGCGTTGAACGGCAGGCAGCTGCGCAGTGAGCGCAGAGCGAACTATTCTTTCGCCTTTTACTAAAGAATACCGTGTGCTCGCTGCAAATAGCAGCATACTCAAATTTTTTGAGGGGATTTCCTCTGTAGGGAGAGCCCCAACAATCATGAAAACAGAAATTTAACCCATGGTTTTCTTAGTTAATGTTATAAAAAAATGTAACCTATTTTACCCTCAGTTCATCTGGCGATTAAATGGCTAATCTTGCACGCCAACGATGAGCATGCTTCTGATTCCTTCCAGAATTGCAACCTTGATCAGTTCATACTCTTTGATCTAATTTTGTAGATGCAGAATAGTGTGTGTTGGTAGGTGATTTTGCAGCTTGATATGCATGGTTATGCAGGCAGTACAGTATGCGGATTATTGTATTTGGATGATAAAATACTACAATACTCTCAAAATGATGTATTTAAATTTGTTAGGGCATGTATTTGGGTCAATAAGTATTTATATTGAAATACAATGGATATTTTTGTTTTTTCTATAGTAACAAGAGAAAAAAGTAAGTTCTACTATCCTATTATAATAGGATAGTCTATTTTACAGATTATAATAAGTTGCTTGTTTGTTTTTGCTTACAATCAATAATCCATATTATTATTATAGTCACGATATGAAACAGACAACGTCTTCGATCCACGAGAGCGTCCCCTTCACACTCAGTAATCATGCACGTCAGTTTAATTAATTGTTAATTCCAGCAATGCACATGCATGTACCAATCAAATAGTTAATTATGATCGGACGGCGGCGGCCTGCCGAGCAAGCGAGATGTTAGCATCGTTGCATCATCCGCGCGCACCGCGTGGCCTGATAATATAGACCATTATATAAACCAAGCCATGCGCACCGCGCGCCCAGATCGAAGACTAGATAAACATTATATAAACTAACGTAGCAATGCACTCATGCGCTATATAAACCCAACCATGCATCAGAACTTCTCACCATCGATCGCCACCGGCTAGCTTACCAAGCTACACATATAATGGCTGCTCCCATCCGTTTCATGGCCGTCGCCTTCGTCCTCCTTCAGCTCTCGTGCTGCCTGCTGGCTTCTCCCAGCAACAGCCATGGCCTCCTAATGCTGGATAGGTTCCATGGCTGG
>KE371752.1:48520-72618 GCA_000418225.1 Zizania latifolia | reverse complement strand
ACTCCGGCGGCAACCTGCAGCACTACAAAAGCGGCGTCTACACGGGGCCGTGCACGACGAAGGCGAACCACGCGGTGGTCGCGGTGGGCTACGCGAACAACGTCAACGGGGTGGACTACTGGATCGTGAAGAACTCGTGGGGCCAGACATGGGGGCAGAATGGCTTCTTCTTCATGCGCAAGGGAGCTAATGGCCGCTACGGGCTGTGCGGCATCGTCAGCGTGGGCGGCGTCTATCCAGCATGAGCGCTGATCATTAGCCATGCATGCATGTGATATGTGGTAACTAAGCTAAAACAATCGACTGCCACCTCACGAAGATACCACGTCTCGTCATACTATATAAAACAAAATAATGGTCCAAAGAATTCTTGAAAAATAGTTAAGGTATATGTATTGTGTTGTGATGGTGCCTTGAGCCTAATAATAAAAGAAGTTTCTCTGGTGTGCGTGCTTATTGTTATTTAATTGTGCTCTCGTTAGTGTCTGCATGGATGAAATTGCCTCGAATTTTTACATTTATTTTAGGGCTAGAAGCTGAGAATTTTTTTGACTATTATTTAAATGTTCAACGACGCATGCTGAAACGAAATGACCGGAATAACCGGAAGAGGTACGTCCGAGTCCAATTCATCATCCGTCTTGTATCTGATCGAATTTTACTTGCATGCACGTACTGTTTTTGCACAACAGGAAGGGCATTCGTCACATCGTTATAGGACATTTCTTTTTCTTGTGTTATTAATTAGAATGAGAATGGGGCATGATGATCGTGCTAGATAAAAAAATCAAATATATTATATGCGAATTGACCTATAATAGCCACATACATTTACGGTGTGAATTATAAGAATATGTCTTATAATAATGTAGAAGAAAAATAAGTGGTGAGTTATTTGATAGCTTGTATTGTTGGTAGTCCAAACTATTATATTTGGATGATAAAAGACCATAATACCCTTGAAATGACATGTTCGAATTTAGAAGGACTAAGATTTGAGTATAAGATGACGATGAGTACTTTATATCAAAGTACAGTGTGTATTTTAGTCTTTTATAGACTAATAAGTTGAAAAGCTAGTTTTAACGAGTTTATTAGATTACTATAATGTGTTTTGCAAATAATAATAAACTAGTGTAATAAGTTAATTGTTTGTCTGCGATTTCAATCAACGAGCTAGATTATTATTATATTCGTAATTCGAAACAAACAACACTTTGAATGCGGTGGGCCACGCCGTGGCTTTCTAATTTCTATCATCAGTGGGCTGTATCCAGTTAGCCACTGCCACAGAAAAGGATCGCAGCCAGCACCCAGCGATTAGTCCCATACCGCTGCTTTGAATGCAGAATGCTCCCCGGAAACATTATAAAACAAGTGCCAAGTCCGGCGTTGAACGGCAGGCAGCTGCGCAGTGAGCACAGAGCGAGCTATTCTTTCGCCTTTTACTAAAGAATACCGTGTGCTCTCTGCAAATAGCAGAATACTCAAATTTTTCGAGGGGATTTCCTCTACAGGGAGAGCCCCAGCAATCATGAAACTAGAAATTTAACATGGTTTCCTTAGGTAATATTGTAAATAAAAGTGTAACCTTTTTTGCCCTCAGTTCATCTGGCGATTAGAAGGCTTTGCAATTTTGCACGCCCGTGAAGAACATGCTTCTAATTCCTTACAGAATTGCAAACTGTGAACATGCTTCTGATTCCTTCCAGAATTGCAACCTTGAACAGTTTATTATCTTTGATCTAATTTTGTACTCAGAAATCAGAATAATGTGTGTAGGCAGGTGGTTTTTCAGCTTGTGGTTATGCGGGCAGTACAGTATGCGGAGCTGCTGTGCAGCACCTCATCAAAAGTTCAAATTTCACAAGCCGCTACCGGCGAGATCCGGCCGGGAAGATCACTGGACGCCATGAATACGTCGTAGTATCTACAGACAGCGCGTTGCCCCGAACCTGTGAATCCCAGATGGGTGTCGTCCTTCCGGCGCCGGTCGCCCAACCTGTCCTTCGAATCTCCGACTGACGCGACGGAATCTAAGTCGTGCTTCCCAATCGCCGGAGCAGAGGGGCAAGGGGAGTTCCGCGTCGGGTGTGCGAGCGAAGCGAGGAAGAGGATGGCGGCCGGGAGGAACGGCGGCGACCGACGAGGAAGAGGATGCGCTATCCGACAGAGGTTATCTAAGAAAATATCAACAGAACGGGGGCCTATTTGCAAAAGTTCAACCAATACGTCTCCCCGCCTCGATCTGATCCACCCATGTGTGATCCAACAGTCAACATTTGTTCGAATAGGATCGCTGCCATTGATAGCGACTCAAATTAAGATAGTTTCAAGCATATACTTAAATACTAGGGTCTCTTTAGAAAATGTACCGTCTTAGATTTGACCAAGCTCGATCTGATCCGCCTACCTCCAATCGGACGGTTTGATATTCGACATGAATTGGATCACGAGCATTGTTAGCGAGTCAAGCGTACATTTAAGCATAGTACTAGGTTATTACTCTAACCGCTACTCTACTAATTAGGGTTGTCGATTGGGGGAACAAGGGGTGTGCTTGTTCAGAGCCCCCAAATTTTAGGGCACTTCAGAACAAAGTGAAGGTAAAGGTTTGATTCCTGGGCAACCATTTTTCGCTTGTTTTCTCGTTTGCGCTATTCAGAACAAAGTGGAGGTACAAGGCTCAATTCCTAGCGGCAGCCATTTTTCGCTTGTTTTCTCGTTTGCGCTATTGACTGTTGTGAATGGGCTGTTCGAATTTGGGCTGCCCATTAGCGTAGTGTTGATTTTTAATTTCAAAAAACAGAAAACTTCAAAAATTCGTAGAAAATTTGAAAGTTAATTTCAGAACACTTTGAAAATTCATAGAAAATTCGGAAATTTGAAAAATCATTTCAACTGCGGTGTTATAGCTTCTAAGTTTCAAATTTTAGTTGCTTAGATTTTGAGAATTCGTAGAAAATTCAGAAATTTGAAAATTCATTTCAACTCTAGTGTTATAGCTTCCAAATTTTAAATTTTAGATGCTTAGATTTTGAGACCATGTTTTGCTCCGGAGCCTCCAAATCGTAGCCCTGCTACTATTCCTATGGCTAAGTAACCGTTGAACCTAGGCTGTTATAGCTATTAGTCTCATTTTGTGTCTAATCGGTACACACACGTGTGTGTATATATATATATATATGCATGTATGTATGTATGTATGTGTATGTGTATGTGTATATGTATATGTATGTATAGTTTGATTAATTATTAATTCCTGCAATGCATAGGTACCCATCAAATAGTTAATTATGATCGGACGGCCGGCGGCCTGCCGAGCAAGCGAGATGTTAGCATCGTTGCATGATCCGCGCGCACCGCGTGGCCTGATAATAGACCATTATATAAACCAAGCCATGCGCACCGCGCTCCAAGATCGAATATATACTAGATAAACATTATATAAACGCAGCCATGCACTATATAAACCCAACCAAGCATCAGCACTTCTCACCATCCATCGCCACCGGCTAGCTTACCAAGCTACTATACACTGATACACATATAATGGCAGCTGCTCCCATCCGTTTCACGGCCATCGCCTTACTCCTCCTTCAGCTCTCGTGCTGCCTGCTGGCTTCTCCCAGCAACAGCCATGGCCTCCTCATGCTGGATAGGTTCCATGGCTGGATGGCCCGCCACGGCCGGTCGTACCCGAGCGCTGACGAGAAGCTGCGTCGGTTCGAGGTTTACTGGAGTAACGTGGAGTACATCGAGGCCACGAACCGGGACGGCGGGCTCAGCTACGAGCTCGGCGAGAACGAGTTCACCGACCTCACCAACGAGGAGTTCGTGGCCAGGTACGCCGGTGGGGTGATCGTTGACGCCGACGCCGACGACACGGTCATCACTACGCTGGCAGGGGACGTCAGCGAGGGAGAGGATGACCTGATCACTAAGCTGTCAGTTGCTCTTCCTTCGAGCGTTGACTGGAGGGAGAAGGGCGCCGTAACACCTGTGAAGAATCAAAGGCAATGTGGTAAGCATGGATCGTAGTGATCGAACTACATACTCGTTATATAGAAAGGGTTTAGTACTCCCTTTGGTCACGAATGCATGTTATTCTCAACACCATCACAACATTAAAAATATAAATTTGAACACTATGCATGCATATATAGTCATGTAATGCATGAGGTAAGTAACGATGAGCTAGCTAATTAAACATGCATGCACTAATTAACTGGGATATAATTAATATGGTTCGAATGTATATGTAGGATCGTGCTGGGCATTCGCTACTGTGGCAGCGCTGGAGAGCCATCACCAGATAACCAGCGGTGAGCTAGTGAGCCTATCGGAGCAAGAGATTGTGGACTGCGATCGTGCCGCGTCACTCAATCAGCTCGGCTGCAAGGGCGGCTCGCCGTTGAAGGCGCTGGCGTGGGTGAAGGCCAAGGGCGGCGTCATCACCGAGGACGCGTACCCGTACGTGGGCCAGCAGCCAGAGGCGGGCGCAGGATTTGGACCATGAGTATTCGAAATTCTAGATAGTAAAAACAAAATTTTTGACGGTCTAAATTATAGTTTTATAATACAGAATTAAATGACAACATCATTGATTAATAAAATTGATCACAACATGAAATTGTCCAGCTACTAGTGATCAACATATATAAAATTTCTTTTTATTTTTTGATGCATACACATAGGATATACTATATATATAAAAAAAAATTGCAAAAATAATGGGTATTCAGTTGTATACCCTTGAATACATGTGGACCCACCCCTGTCAGCAGCAGCAGTGCAAAACTAACGCCGCCGGCCGCCGCGTGGGCAGAATCTCCGCGGTCCGGCAGCTGCAGTCGGCCAGCGAGGCGGTGCTCGCCGGAGCCGTCGCGCGTCAGCCGATCATCGTCTTCTTCGACTCCAACGCCAACCTGCAGCACTACAAAAGCGGCGTCTACACGGGGCCGTGCACGACGAAGGCGAACCACGCGGTGGTCGCGGTGGGCTACGCGGACAACGTCAACGGGATGGACTACTAGATCGTGAAGAACTCGTGGGGCCAGACATGGTGGCAGAATGGCTTCTTCTTCATCCGCAAGGGAGCCAGTGGCCGCTACGGGATGCGCGGCATCGTCGGGTTGGGCGGCGTCTATCCAGCATGAGCGCTCATTAGCCATGCCCATGCACGCATGTGATATGTGGTAACTAAGCTAAAACAATCGACTGCCACCTCATGAAGATACCACGTCTCGTTATACTATACAAAACAAAATAATGGTCCAAAGGGTTCTGCATGCATGGACGAATGAACTTATCGATCTGTCTTGGAAACTAATTAAGATATATGCATTGTGATGGTGCCTTGGGCCAAATAATAAAAGAAGTTTATCTGGTTGTGCTTATTGATATTTATGATATTATTGTTCTAGTTCTAAAATCTATATCAGATATAAAGTTTATATGATAAAATAGATTAGTTTAAATTCTATTTTTTAATCAAAAACAAAAACTAGATAGCTTAATATCTTTCAATCCCAACATAATTCGAATCCAACCATAATTCGAGATCAAAAATTCTTAGAGTTTAGCCATGCGATAAGTACGTGGCCAAGTAATCTTCTTGTTACCTCTCTCATGATGTGAATAAGATTCACTACAGCGCTGCTACTGTTCGAGCAAGGACCGATCGATAATGGGAATAAGATTCACTGCAGCACTAGCTACTCTGCTACTGTCCTGACGCATCAAGGCACAAGGATCTGGAGAACAATGGTTGTTCTGCATCGATGCAGAACAGTCTGGGCCTAGCTAGTTGAAGGTTCATAAATTAAGCCCAGTCTCGCATTCCGTCGCCGGCCTGGCAAGAAAAAGAAAGCACCGTACGCCTCCCTAGATGGATGGAGAGATACACGTTCATGCTGTGCCTGTACGTACGAGCTTTCTTTGGTGTGTGCTACATGCTGTTCTTTCATTCTGCTAGCGACTTTATTCATGGATTAGATGGATGTAACTTGCAGGCGAATTGATTCACTCGTCAAAAACATCAATACATCATACGCGGCAAACACGTCAGGGCACAAGCAAGAAACTGGAGCACATAATAGCTGCCTGCATTGGGGAATCCTTCGCCAAGAAAATTTTAGCCTTTTAGGTTACGATGCACAATTGTTTCTAGGAATACCATTTTATTGGGGAAATTCCACAATGCCATTTGATTTGCTCACAACAACCAGTGAGCCGTAGTTTCAAATCTTAGACGGCACTGAACCCAGAAAATGTGATGATCTGCTTTTTCTAACTCCACAAGTTAAAGGAACATCAGGAAATAAAAGAAGCCAATATTTCACTGCATCAAATTAACATTTTATTGTACATCGGCCCTTCAACCTTGTACTGCTGAAGTGCTCAGCCGAATAATGATCGACTCCGGTTTCTTTCAAGCCGAGCCTCCCTCTGTCAACATCCAAACATGAGGGAAATGAAACATACTCAGCTGACGGTAATAGTATGGAAAATAACATTCGGTGATCAAGCATATACAGATAACAATTCGGTATTTACTTATGTAAAAAAACAAACTGTTTAAAGCAAAAAACTGGGTAGGCATTATCCTAGATAAATAAACCAACTTCATTCAAAAAAGAAAAAAGACCGACTGACCATGAACGTCTGTGCATCATCTAATATATGATATATCAGTTAAATTAGCTAAAAACAGACTCTTGGATAGGCTCATTGAAATACTCAATTTCTCCACAATAGATTATATATTCATATTTTTATCCATAATCACTAATCTACACATACACTTCTCAGATTCACTCATCTACACTGCTGAGGTAGTTTGAGGGACATTTGATAGGAGTTCAACTCTGTACTTGAACATATAGTTGATGTTTTCCAAGTTCCTACAGATGGCTAGGCCAGAGTGATTTTGTCTATACAAGCACTACAACTGTATGTTTACAATGCTCTGAAACCAGAAAGGGACACTTAAGAAGGCGAAGGGGCAACAGGAAATACAGAAGGTTCAGATAAATGGTAAATAAGGCAATAAGCAAACAATTAATACTAAAAGGAATAAAGTACACACCCTTCTGAAAATTCTAAACAAAGAACCATAGCATGACAAAATATTCAGGTCACCAACTCCCCAGTTTGGAATTCTAGATAAATGCATAGTAAGTTTTGTAATGGGTTTAATAACTAATTACTATAAATCTCTGCTTATGTGGTGTAAATTGTAAACCATAAGTTTGTACCTGAGGAGAAAGAAAGCATCGATCAAATCAATAGCGTGATGCACAATCTATTCTGCACTATCTTATGAGCATCTTATACAGTGCAATCTGATTTTTAATTAGCAAAACAGGGAAGGAGGAAAATTAACAGAATAACAGATAATAACTGCAGTGGATAGATATAACAGGAACAAAGGCAAAAAAAAAAAGACAGACCACAATGGCAAAGTGAGGCTGTAGAATTATAAGTTCTCAATAAAAACTAAATGGCAGCTTATTTGTCGAGAATATCATATTCCTGCTCGCTGACCACAACAAAAGGAGGTTTGTAGGCAGAATGTGATACACTTGCTACTTTCTTGCTGCTGCAGCAAGAGTGCAATGGTACTCTCATGGACAAGCAACAGTGTACTTCTGGAGTCTGGACTAAGTAGAACATACCAAATGGCTAAGGATCTAGGCAATGTGTGCAGGCTAGACCTTTAATAGCATGGTTAGCTCAAAATTCACCTAAAGGACATGACAGTTGTGAACTCAATGAAGTGGCATACCATGCCACAACGACTTTTCTGTAAGTACATACTAAAACTATTGCTTATGTGTTCAATGTTACACTATTACTGTATAACCTAACCATCATAGCAACTTAGTTTCCTGAAATTTTACTTAGTTTCCTGAAATTTTTCTTTCTTTTTAGCATGATAGAGGAACGATGAGAAAGCATATCATCGGTGGTACTGGCTCCACAGGATGAGAAATTGCCAAGTTCAGACTAGCAGAACAAGATAGCATGTGAATATGTTGTTATCCACTTATCCGTACGCAGTAATCAGGGCTATCTTTGGGCAAGATGTGGAAAAAGTTCTAGTTTAGGATGCACCAAGAGAGATTAAATATTCCTAACAAGTAATCTGGGGGCCATAAACTTCACTCAAAGCAAGTTTGAAGTCTGCCACTTCTTTTTTAATGAGGGGCTCTAGGTCTCGAGTCTGGACATATATGCGTTTACTGATTCGATTGAAGTAATGCATCATAAATTATTTTCACAAATACTGAACATAAATCGGGGATAAAAAAAAAGGAGAAAGGCATACCTCTCTCTTTTTGCACTCCTTGTAATCATCAAACTGCTGCTGGCACTTGCTCTTGTCTTGGTTCGCCTCCAAGCCTGCAGAGCCAAGAGATACAGCGTCAGCTATGGAGCAGACAAGCGCGGAGCTGAGCTCTCGACCTAACGAGTTCGAAGGGGTCGACGAGATGGGGATGGATCGATCAGGATTACGACGGACGCGTACACTTGAGGGAGGCGGTGTACTGGGGGAAGCAGTCGGAGTCGGCGATCCTGGCGGCGCTGGGGTACGGTGGGGGCGACGCTGCTGGCGAGGATTCGCGGTGAGCGGGGGGCGCCGTGGCCGCCTTCGCCGTCGCCATGATGCGTTGCCGTCTCCCTCCTCTCGTCCTCGGCTTCCCCCTTCGTAGGCTTTGGATTTTTTTTTTTCTGTGCACGCTTCACACCGGCAGTAATGGCCAGAAATATCTCCAAATATTGGGCCGTATATACGGCCCATACGGCCCAATAGTAGGCAACTCGTTCCAGGTATTTTACTGGTCGATATAGATGTATTGTTCTATAATTTAATAAAATAAAATAAAACCATTTTATACAATATAATATTAAAAATATATATCAATATAATTAAATATAACATATTTGAATAAGTTGATATATCAAATATAGTGTATAGATTGAATACAATTAGCTTAGTTTAAGAACTATGTAACACATATCTAAAATAAAATTTAAAATATAGTTTTGACTAGGGTGGATGGTGTGGTATTGACTGGAAAAAAATTAGAATGGAAACGGTATATTACTTAGGACCTGTTTTGTGTAGCTCTAATTCTGATATTCATGTTAGATTTAGATTTGTATAGTATAATAAAATAGTTGAAACTATTATTTTTAGTCTATAATAAAAAATAAACTACTTAACAGGATTTTTGGAACTAGATTAGATCAGTTAAAAAAAATCTAAATCTAAAATTGTACCAAACGAGGCCTTAATGTGTACCGGTTTAAGTCTCGTTAAACGGTACTCGAATAGAATTGATCAGTTTGGGTTGAACTGATCTGAAATTCTAGATTGGAAATTATTCGGTTTACGAATTGAGCACCCCATATCATTTGCATCCAAACAGTTTATTTTAAGACGAGGTCGATTTCGTCAGAGGAAAATATAAATCATGGAAAGCAAGCAGGAAGTCTGGCCCCAGCGTGCGGTTTCTGAAGATTCGTTAAGACAAAACAGGAGAACGTGATAGATAATTTTTCTTGACGCCAGATGGAAAAGTGGGGCCCACCAAAGTTAATTATTAGCAACTGATCTGGATGACTGGATCCCATCCTGGAAGGCCAGCTGCAGAAGCAACCCCAGACCACAGTCTATGGATAACGGAGCAAAATATCATTTGAAAAATCTGCGCGATTAAATTTACCCATATATAGTTTATTTAATGGATACGTATCAGACTGTGTAACCCTGTATTTGAAAAAATTGTGCACGATTAAGTTTAAAACATGATTGATTTAACTTTTAGCAACTGTAGCTACTTTTCGAATATAAAACTCCTCAAGCGATCCAATTAACTTAGATCGTGAGAATCAGTAGTCGAAAAATAAATGGTCTGTTTAGAACTGCTTTGCTCCACAAACGTCCAGCCAAAGACATCCAACTCCTAATTTTTAGATCCACGAAAAAACAAGAATTATGGTACTGCTCTACCCTTTTTTGTGGAGCATCTCAAGAGGTGCTCTACGAATACAGAAACTGAAAATACCAATTTCTCTAGATTTTTACCAATTAGATAGTTAGACCTTAAATATTCGGACAAATAGCTAATAAAAATCTCTAGTTGAAACAGCCCTTAGTCATATATAGTTTATTTCTTAAAAAACCAGACTGTGTAACCCTGTATCATGGACAATTATTTTCTGTGATGTGATGAACTGTGCTTCAGTGCTCCTTAAGTCTAAAGTCTTAACATATAAATTACGATAAAAATTCAACCTTTTTTGCTCTAGATGTGAAGGTATCACTTGCAGCGGAGCAGATCCCATTTCCAAACCCCAGCCTTGTTAATTTTGTCGTCTGGGCGACTGGGCGGTGACCTTTCTGAAAAAGACTTAATCAGATCTTGATACCTAAAGTCCAAAGTTTAACGAATTCATTATAGTATCAAGCAACAGATAGCTCAATTAGATCAGCTAGGTCACATGCGGATCCGATGAGGATTTGCGTGGAAAACTGCATCTGGTAATTGGTACTAAAAAATTAGCATATTAGATTATTAGTCACATGGAAGCAAGCCTCTGAAATGATAAAATTTTCAGATTGGATGGGCTATTAATCCCGGAGTCTTCAGAGTTCAGAGCAACCAGCAAGGCGATCGACATCCCGAGGTGGCCATGGCAGGAGTAGCTCTTGCCGCGTGCGCCGTCTTCTTCCACCTCTGCCTCCTCCTCTCCTCGTCTTCCTCCGTTCGGCTGGCCCCCGCGTCCGCCGGCAACCGTGGCAGAACTGCCTACCACTTCCAGCCCGCGAAGAACTGGCAGAATGGTGAGGACTGAGGACTCTCTCCTCAGGTTGTTGTGTAGATCGCTTGATCAAGTTGCGGATTTAGCTGAATTAATCCTTCTTCTGCCTGTTTGGTCGGGGGCTAATTGCTGGCTCGGATGGATTGCGCTGACTGCGGATGATGCCGACTAGATCCGAATGGTACGCACTCGGTTTCTTCCTTTCTGTTCTAGTGTTCTCCGATCACTGAAGTCTCTGCTTAATTCTATCTAGATATCGAGATATGTTCAGAGTGGCATCTGACCTGCAAAAAATTACATGCTTACATGGTTATCAACTTATGATCGTCTGATAGAACAGGTTACACTTATCCAATACCCGTAGATTATAATAGAACGGAAGAACAATCCCAAAAAATCGCAAGTTATGCTTGTGTGGTCTGCAACGATAGGGTAGATTGGTGTGGTAGCTGACAAAGTGACAAGTATTCCTGCTAGAGTTGGCGTGCTTGTGTTTGGACGTTTGTGCTTTCCCTGAACTATTTGGCCTTGAAGTGAAAAAACATCCTGTTCAGATTCAGTAGACAGCAGCATTCTTCTGTCTCCAATTTCCTGCCAGCCAGCTGAGAAATTTGTTCTGTTCAAATTCATTAGATTTCAGTCAGATTTCAGCCAGCTGAGAACATTCCACATTTTGATTAGCAGAACAAGGCAGGGTGGTTCAGTTCAGAATTGCTAGCTATCAGTGCTGCCTGTCTAACACTTGTCACTTAGTTGAACTGTTGGTACTGTACTGCTGAAAAGTGATAGCTGACAGTTATTTCTGTTTTATGGGCAGGGCCTATGTATCACAACGGCATGTACCACTTCTTTTACCAGTACAACCCACACGGCGCGCTCTGGGACATCGGCAACCTCTCCTGGGGCCACTCTGTCTCCGGCGACCTCGTGAACTGGGCCGCCCTCGACATGGCGCTCGACCCGACCGCGCCGTTCGACGCCAACGGCTGCTGGTCAGGCTCCGCCACCATCCTCCCCGGCGGCCTCCCCGCCATCCTCTACACCGGCATTGACGCCAACAATGAGCAGGTGCAGAACGTGGCGTTCCCCAAGAACCCCTCCGACCCGCTCCTCCGGGAGTGGGAGAAGCCCGCGTACAACCCGGTCATCGCGCACCCCGCCGACGTCCCGGGTGACAAGTTCCGCGACCCCTCGACGGCATGGCTCGGCCGCGACGGCCTGTGGCGGATCGCCGTCTCCGGCGAGGTCGACGGCGTGGCGTCCACGCTCGTCTACAGGAGCAAGGACTTCCTTCGCTGGGAGCGGAACGCCGCGCCGCTGCACGCCTCGCACGCCGCGGGCATGGTGGAGTGCCCGGACCTGTTCCCCGTGGCGGAGCACGGCAGGGAGGGGCTCGACACGTCGGCGAACGGCGCCGCGGAGCGGCACGTGCTGAAGCTCAGCGTGATGGACACGCTCCAGGACTACTACATGGTCGGGCGGTACGACGACGCGACGGACACCTTCTCGCCGGAGGAGCGCGAACGCGGGGACGACTGCCGGAACTGGCGGCGGTTGGACTACGGGCACGTGTACGCGTCCAAGTCGTTCTTCGATGCGCGCAAGAACCGGCGCGTGCTGTGGGCGTGGGCCAACGAGTCCGACAGCCGGGCCGACGACGTCGCCCGCGGCTGGTCCGGCATTCAGGTCCTCCGCGCGCACTCGATGACTCGATCTCCGACTGATCTGACACACAAAGCAGCAATTTTTACTCTGCTCCACTCATAAAATGGCTGCAATGCAGACGTTCCCGAGGAAGCTGTGGCTGGACAAGGACGGGAAGCAGCTGCTACAGTGGCCAATCGAGGAGATCGAGACGCTGAGGAGGAAGCGGGTCGGTCTGCGGCGAGGCACAAAGGTGGAGGCCGGCGCGCTGCTGGAGATCGTCGGCATCGCGAGCTCGCAGGCGGACGTCGAGGTCGTCTTCAAGCTTCCGAGCCTAGAGAAGGCCGAGAGGTTGGACCCCAACTGGCTGCTTGATCCCCACAAGCTGTGCGGGGAGAAGGGCGCCTCCGTGCAGGGCGGCGTCGGGCCGTTCGGGCTTATCGTGTTGGCCTCCGGCGACCTGCACGAGCACACCGCCGTCTTCTTCAGGGTGTTCAAGCACCATGACAAGCACAAGCTTCTCATGTGCACCGACCTGACAAGGTTCGTAGCTCTACACAAATCTTGTAGATTTGTTCGAGCAAACACACAAAAATAAAAAGCTTTTGCACTCGTGTTGAGCAGATCCTCTACGAGAGCAGGGGTGTACAAGCCACCTCACGGCGGATTCGTCGACATGGACATAGAAGAGCACAAGAGCATATCACTGAGAACCTTGGTGAGTTCATCGCGACACGCATCAGGAGTGGCTTCGTCGCTGGGTTCTTGTCATTGAACAGCACATTGACTGTGTTACTGCTGCAGATTGACCACTCGGTGGTGGAGAGCTTCGGCGGCGGTGGCCGGACATGCATCACGGCTCGAGTTTATCCTGAGCACGCGGAGACGGGCAACGACAGCCACTTGTATGTGTTCAACAATGGAACCGACGCCGTGAAGGTGTCCAAACTGGAGGCGTGGGAGCTCGCGACGGCGACCGTGAACGTTGTCGGAGACGACGGCTTGGTTGCACCTGCATTGGGGGCGACACGGCAAAGCGAGGCCTAGGTTAAGGTCTAGTCAATTAGTTCGATTTGCCACTGTGTAGCCGATTGATTGCCCTGATTGGTCAATTGTGACTTGTTGCAAATTGAGGGGGTCTAGAAAAAGTCCTTGTGACATGTAAACAAGCACATCTTAAAATGTCTTTTTTAAAAGAAACCACAAAATAAATGCCACGTGTGCTATGTATTTTTTAAGGGTTAGACTAATTGGATCGACAACGACAGCAACAATAACAAAACAATAAAGTCTTTCAATCTATAAACTAGAGTTAAAACCAACAGAAACTATTAATTATTAATTAAGGTTCAGATACATGAATATTTTCTGTCTATGTACTTCTATTAAAGACCAAATATTTAGAAATATTTCATCATTTTAAGTCTCTTTTTATTATCTTCTCCGAGATCAATTTTATCCTTTCTCCGTCTCTCCTCGTACTCACGTCTCAAGATGCACCAATTTTCCGTTAGACATTTCGATGACTAAATGGGTTAGACTAATTGGGCCGACACGAGGCTATATAGATTCGATCTTAGAAAAATGGGAAAAGTGTGAAGGCCCGAGCATCGAATATGGGCCGGGCCCATCTAAGCAATAACGGCTAAGACCCATGGGCCCACTGCCCAGCTTGCTTCCCTCTCCAAAACCCATCCGCCCCCTTCTGCCCCTCCCTTCCCAGGAGCTCCACCGCCTCCCCTCTCCACGCAGCGGCCGGCGGCGGCGGAGGATCGAGGAGGCCAAGGTAGGAAACACCTAGCTGCCCTAGACTCCGAGTAGAAGCAGCGCTGCAGTAGTAAGCTCTTCCGGGATCACGACCGAACCGAGGAAACCCTGCTAAAGCCCTCGCGGTCTCGCGAACAGCGGCGTGGAGGTAGAGGAGGAAGGCACGGGCTTACCCGGAGATGGAGTACGTGAACCCCCTCACCGGATTCCGCGTCGATGGCCGCCGGCCCAACGAGGTGACCCCCGCTTCCCTCCATCCTACTTGCCTCACACTGTTTACCCACAGTCCTACTTACACGGGTTGGGTGTCGCGCAGATGCGGCAGCTGAAGGGCGAGATTGGCGTCGTCGCCAAGGCAGACGGGTGAGATATACTCCGATGCCAATGGGAGCACAATTATTCGTTCGAGTATAGTTTCGTCACTGGTGTGGTTTTGGCTTCTGATCGGACTGTGTTTCTGCTTGTTCGTTTGCGCAGGTCGGCGCTGTTCGAGATGGGCAACACAAGAGTCATCGCCGCTGTCTATGGCCCTCGAGAGGTTGTTGCTCATCCCGATTGCACTGGTTTCGTGCATGTACTACAGGCCATGCGCATGACATGTTTGTTGAAATGTCCCTTCCAGATTTAGCGTCAGGTCCATATCATATCTCAGAATTAAGGCGATAAACCGACTTTGGCAGCCTTTTTCACGCTGCATGATAAAATGTTTTCATGGTTAATTAAGTTAGGGATGTTTATAGTTTTACATATAACATGTGTCTGACGACTCAGAATCCATTAGGACCGACCGTGCAGTAGAACATGTGACACTGTTCCTCAGTGAGATGCACTGCTGAACTGAAAGTGAACATCCTAAGCTGGAGTCACTTGTTTTCTTTGCTACTACGATGCACAAACAGCACCAATGGTGATTATGCACTTTGTTGCTTTGCTATTGCTTTTTTTCATATTCCTTATTTTGCTTCCCCACCTTTGAAAGGCATGATTTCTCTGAAGTTATGCCAATTGTATCTCATGAAAAGTTTGTGCTTTGGATTTACTCTTTCAGGTCCAGAACAAAGGCCAGCAAGTCAACAGCAAAGAGGCTTTGGTAAAGTTTCATTTGCCCAAGTACATGCATTGTTAAGACTCTTTGCTAGATGCATTCCTAACTGAAATGTGTCTGCAGGTGCGTTGTGAGTATAGGATGGCGGAGTTTAGTACTGGGGATCGAAGGAGGAAACCAAAGGGTGACAGGTATGTTCCAGCTTGAAGAGTAATATTTGATAAGAGAAATGTAGTTTTTCCTGTATTGCATTCCAGGTTATTTTATTAGGATGGAGTGTGCTTTATTTTTCACATATTTTCAAATTGTCACTGCCTGTCAGCCTTGGAGGAAGTAATATGTTCTAGCTATGTTTGATTTTGTTTTGATAAAAAGGTTTTCTAATCAAAAAGTGGGTGTGAATCCAAAAACTTTTGAGGCTTCTGCATATCAAATGTCACAACTAGAACAGTTTAAATTTGGGCATAAGCATGCACCAAATGTTTCATTTCCTAAAGCTACAATCATGTGACAGGCGATCAACAGAAATTTCACTTGTTATCCGGCAAACGATGGAGGCAAGCATTTTAACACACTTAATGCCACGTTCACAAGTGAGTTTGTTGTATTCAGTTATCTTCAGAAGTCTTCTGGTTTTAATGATATCTTGATCCACTTTCAATGCTTATTATGCTTGTTTACAGATTGATATATTTGTCCAAGTTCTTCAAGCTGATGGTGGTGAGTGCACCAACTTTTAGATCTTTGAAAAGTCTCCAATCTATATAAGATTATGTACTGTTTTTCTAGAACCATCTTTTTTTTTGCTCCTGACAAACCAAAGCCATACAAGTCTACCCTGTTGTCTAGAAAAGGGGCTGACTAAATATGTATCTATGTGATAAATACTCTCAGAATGCTTACTGATTCTTATTTGTGTTTAGTTTTTTCTTTTTCTTTTTTCTCAGTCCTGCTACAGCATATTTGTTTATGTATGAATAGTTGACATCTGGGTGTCTCCAAATATTTTTGGTTTCTGACATATCTTTAACATGATTGTGTACATAACAGGTACAAGGTCTGCATGCATCAATGCTGCAACATTAGCACTAGCCGACGCAGGGATTCCAATGCGAGACATTGTTACATCTTGCAGTGCTGGGTATCTGTGTTCCACTCCTTTGCTCGGTATGGCATTGTTTTAACATCTATGACTAGCTAAGTATCATCTGACATGAAGAAGCCTCAATCATTCTAATATGCAATTTCAGATCTGAATTATATAGAAGACAGTGCTGGAGGTCCAGATGTCACTGTTGGCATTCTTGCAAAGATGGACAAAGTTACTCTTCTGCAGGTCACAAAATATCATGAGTTACTTTTGGTTGATGCAAGATTTGGAGCTCTCCTAGCTCTTTCATATAGACACACTAGCAGCACTAGCACAATTCTGCATACGCTTTGTTCTCTCATTAAACATTTCTTGTGCCACTAGTATCCTGCATAGCTTTGTTTTTCACTTTCTAGTTATTCACTCAAAGCAAGGCTAATTCTTAAATAGTAATTTTCAGATGGATGCGAAATTACCAATGGATACATTTGAAAATGTAATGGAACTCGCAATTGAAGGCTGCAAAGCTATTGCAAACTACATCCGAGAGGTAAAAATGCCTTTGTTGCTTGGTCCCGTTACTGTTGGTTGCTTTTCTCCTTTTCTTTTGCATTAATATTATCCACCTACCGTTGAAACAAAGCAGTTTATTAGTGTCCTTTATGTGATAGTCAGGTTCTTACCGGTTCTCTCACTTTGCTAAATATATACATGTTGACCAGTGTCCATTATAATGATACAGGTACTACTGGAGAACACAAAACGACTGGAATGCCAGCGTGGTTAGATTTACCTAGCAGGTGAAGCCCTTCTATGAGTCTGTAACGTTTGAAACCTTGACTAGTTCTGTAACAGGCAGAGTCCTTAAAGAATCAAAGATTAATGCTGTCATCTAAATACATAATGAAGCTAGCCAACACGTAACTAGAATTCAAACTGATTAAGAGCAATTTCAGTGCCAGCAATTTTTCGCAAGATTTAAAATTATGCAGAGCTGGCAATTGTAATCATCAGTGTCCAACTTTTAAGGTATTTTCCATGGCAATTTTTCGACAAATGATACAAATTGAATATGGAGTTATATGCTGATTTCTTGTGGTTATAATTTCATAATAGTATGTTCATCTCTCACTTGCTTCCGGTGTTATCTGCGTATATTTTCTGCATGCCAAGGTCAGTTGAACACTTTATGCAAAGTTGCAAAGCAATGTGGATGCTTTGTCAGCCTAGCAAACCACACTTTAGGCTCTGTTTGGGAGAGCTTCAGCTCCAAACATTGGTGAGTTCGTAGATTTGGACATAGAGAAGGACAAGACTATATCGCTACGAACATTGGTGAGTTCGTCTCACATGTGTAACAGTTACCAGAAGACGTCGGTACTGTCTGCTTGATACTGACAACATGGTTGGTCTGACGAACGGAGCAGATCGATCATTCGATCGTGGAGAGTTTTGGAGGTAGGGAGCGGACGTGTATGACGGCTCGAGTTTACCCTGAACATGTAGCAAGTAGCAACAGGCAGAGTGTCCAAGCTCGAGGCGTGGGAGCTCGCGTGAGACGACGGGTTGATTTCATCCGCTGGTTTCATTTGCGGTGTCAACGAATCGTACGCTAGTCTGTCTACATGCTGGTTATCCTTTTAAGTTTTTCTCGGACCGTCATATATTTTTTCTCTTACTTTGTTGTCAGCCTTTACCTGAATTTTCTGTGAGGATTTTTCGACAAACAAAGTTGGAAGCTGCTGGTGCTTGAGAGGCGTTTTCCGTGAGGAAGAAGCCCAACTAGAATTTGGATTAAATTCCAATGAAATATACAAAACAACATCTCAGATAATTATATTTTAATAAAAAATATAAATGACAAGCAAAGCGTATTAAATTTAGACTTATCTAATTCAAGCCGTATATATCCAACCACCCAATCAAATTACTAGCATGATACCCTAGTCTATAAATTCACCATGGCTACGCTTCCACGTGACCACGTTATGTTGGTGGTTGGGATTCCAACCACCCAATCAAATTACTAGCATGATACCCTAATCTTTAAACTCACGATGGCTACGCTTCCATGTGACCACGTTATGTTGGTGGTTGGGTGGATTCGTCTGCACACCAAGCATGCATGCATCCACAGAAGGGCGGGCTCTCTGCCCCTCCGCCTCATCACACGACACGCTCTTCTTGTCGTCAGCGCATGCAGGAGCCCGCTAGCTAGGCGACACAAGCTAGCTGCTCTCACGGGTGAAGAAGCTGCGCCTGAATCCGCACGGGCCATCCACACGCGCCGCCTCTGTGTAAGCATGCGCGATCCATCCATCCATGGAAGAGGCAATGGAGACAAGCAACCACACGTGTGCGAGCTGCAGCCTGCCTTGCACAAGGAGGGGTTAAATTTTATGAACTAATTGCTAAGTTGCATATTAGACTTAAAAATATATATATAAGATCAATATGAGACTAAATACTGATGCCTGACTGTCAGGCAAATGTGTAACAAAAGTCGTAAGCAAGTGCAGTATGTTGCGGAAGCAATGTATGTAGAACATGAACTTTTTTGAAATTTGGACATGCATTCATAGCCACAAACGTTAACAAACAAACCCCTCAAGTGGTAAAGCACTATCTTACAATGTATAAATATAATACAAAATACAATAAAACAAACAACTTCCTCTCCATCCAACCCTTCTATGAATTATCCCTAATACATTTTTTATCCATTAGTTTGTGGGTATTACGGTTTATTTGAGGCATTCGATTCTGAAAATAACTAATGACTATCTAGCTAGTAAAATCTAAAAAAACTGATATTTTTTAGATTCTGAATTCTAATTAATTTTCATATTATCCTTATTCACAACCTGAAAGACCACGCATATGATAATGTCATCGTATGTGGACTCCAAGCCTATGTTTTGCTCAGCATCTTGGTCGCATTGATAGACGGCACCAACTGCTCGTTCTCCACCTTGCCGGAGTTGGCGAAGTCGATGAACGACTCGACGAAGTAGCCGTCGTTGATCCAGGCCGGTCACCTTCATGCTAGAGAGATGTTTCTATATAGTCAACGTCACGGTGATTTTATCACTAACAAGTGGATTCATATATCATCGGAACTATATGTCAGCGATAAAATCACTGGTTATAGAGGATCTCATATGAGACTAGCTGCGCCATGTGGTAACCTGAATACTGTAAACAGATTACAGTGTCTTACCCTTTAATTACCACTGTAATCATCGCTTTTGCCCTCCAGGTTCTAGCCCACACCCGTCCCCAAGCGGCCGAGCCCCAGCCCCTCCCTCGACACGAGCTCTACAGGTGTCAATAACACTGCAACTGCAGCAAGCGTACCATACCATGATTCAATTCAGAAGATAATGGGTTGTGCAGTGCTGGCCTGGCATAACTAATTACTAGACCATGTTTGGGCTGCCACGTACGTAACACGTGACGTGCCGGTGACAAGAGACGTGACCACCGTATATTTCCCTCACCTATTTCCTGTTTTTATTTGTATTTCTCTCAACTTTCTCCCGTCCACGGCGATGCGCGCGCGCGCGCGCGCCCGGGTGGCGGCCTCGCCATGCACCGCCACAGCCCGCAGGCCGGCGCGCCACCGCGCCACGCAACGCCGCGTGCCGTGCAGAGCAACCGTCCCGCGCATGCCGACGCTTGCGCGCGGCTCGAACTCCGACCGCGGCAACCTGTACTCCGTTGATCGTAGTACACGTGTTCCTCGACGCATGCATGTGCTCACAGGCCACGGCGCAAAAGCGGCACGCGCAGTACGTACGTGGGCGCGCTGGCCGGCCGCTGGCGTGGGGAGCTCTTGACAACGAGAGCACGACGTCGCCAGACTTTAGTTTTGCAGGCAGGACCACTCATAATGCATAAATGCATAATGCTACACGAGTTTTTATATTCTTAACGTTACATCTAAACTATCTGAGTACACAAGTTACTATTATTTCTGTTCGTAAAAAGATCATGTTTTAAATAGGTAGATAGTGTCCAATTAAATATCTCTACATTATTATTTTTCTCATACTGTCTGTCACTGCTATAATCGCATGCACCCCATTCAGCTAGCCATCCGAGAAGTTCAGTCCCGTCGGTGGACGCCGCAACATGTGATTGCAGGGTTAGCAATCTCGGACCGGTCACTGTCGCTAACCGGAGGAACGGTAAATTGATCAAAATTTAATTTTTAAATTTTAAATTTTAAATTTGGTTTTACTGATAGTTTACCAAATGATTTGACTAGGGGTAATCCCGTGTAAAATGTTACCAGCTTGCTACTGCCTTGGAAGTAGATGGTGAGTGACCCATTTTACACGGGATGGGATGAAAGAAAATTCTCATATCTTTAGGCGAGGCCATAAAAACTTTTATGGCACCGTCCCGTAACAGATCGGATGCTGAATCACCTACTAGGCATCTGGGGTTTAACTAGTTCTCAGACTAAAATAATCCGGACATATACACTCACTGTTTTGAAGTAATCTATTTTTTATTCAAAATTATATTTTCGGTGGTCTTTCTAAAAAATTTAAAACGAAACCTCTATCGACCATTAGTTTATCTACGGATGCCTTATTGCCATTTCAAAGGTAAGGATTAGAATCCGACTGTTAGCTCGTAGCGACACTTAGTTTGATAATAAGAGTTGCTTTTGCTAAACTAATAGTTGAGACACATAACACTCTAATTGAAGAATTGATGACAGAGCGGACGAAGGTGTGCTTGTGGTGCTAAATCAAAGGTAGACAGGAGGCAACGATTAATTTTTAGCCTTGTCAACTGGTTTAGTAGCGATATGACTCCTATCACCAAACCAACCATCACATCACAGATATATTTTTAAAAAAATCATGTAAAAATATAAATTCAAATAAAATATATTATTTCGAATGAGGCCACCACCACACTCGGCCCGGTGCCAAGACAGCGGACAAACACTACAGGAAAACAGGAAACAAAGCCGACGGAAGTTAGGCCAAAACTGACGGAAGTTAGCCTCTTCCGTCGGCAAAACGCTAACTTCCGTCAGTTTTTAGCCGACGGAAGTTAGTAGACGAAAGATCGTTATCTTCCGTCGGCCACCGACAAAAGATAAATATCTTCCGTCGGCTAGATTAGGCCGACGGAAGTTCTCAGCTCGCGTCAATAATTTCCGTCGGCTGACCATAGCCGACGGAAGTTAAGTTTTTTCTTTTTTTTTCTTTTTTCTATCACATTGAAACAATGAGTACAAGTGATATTGGACTTAAAATTCAATCTATCAGTTAAAATTCAATAATAAGAACTACCATTATATTTGTTTAGTATTCCAAGAGCACCATAAACCATGAGGGTAAAAAGGGTGTGCATAGGGCAAATGTAATAGAGGGTGTAGTCATTATTTAGCACAATGCAACAGAATGCCACAAAAAAATTGAGGCGCCACATCATCTGTCAAACGTGAAAACATGTCAGGAAAGTCCTACATATGAAACAAGAGCAAAGGGATTAAGGATGCACCTGAGCAAATCGTGAAATGCTGAAATCCTTCCACACATAATAATAGGGGAAGTTACCAAATCCAGTCATCCAGACATAAGCAGCAATGAACACACGAATTGCATTGTATATCTCTTTTGCATTGAAGTAGTGGTACATCAAGAAGAGCACCTGAAATTAGGGAAAACAACGCTGAAAACTGGTAAGATGATAGTACTTGGACATAGATCAGAACTTTACTGCAAGGAAGTAATTGACTAATCAACTTATTTACAACCAAGGGAGGTTCCTAAATGAAGGCTATGAAAGTATACAGGCAGCATAATATAACAAAAGATGCTTATCACTGAACACATTTATCTTTGCATGGTTCTGATATCCGATAGATTAGTTTTATGCATCAACAGCAACCATAATGATGTCAGAAGGGAGGACAAGTATTTTATCCCCCAAGAAATACCTGCATCCAACCCTTCCATTCCTCAGTTTGATGCCTATTCAGATACAGTATAGATTTCCCTGTGAATGCTGACTTGTCTTGGTGGACCTTGAAAGAAGTCATAGCTGCTACGATAATAAGGAGAAAGTAAAGGAAAAGGAACATATCTCAGCTATAATTCTGCAGATACAGGATGACAGGAAAAGGTCAGAAAATGTGTCCCATTAAAAATTAACACATAATGTACACATTTGACAGTTTCTATCAAATATTAGGTGTATAATGTAAAAGCTATTAAACTAGATAATATATTTGCAACTAGCATTTAAATGTGAATACAGGCTTGTAATGAGCATGAGTGTAATAGCACCTTGCCAGACTCCCCCAGTAGATTTGTGCGGTCACATACGTAAAAATAAAGCAGATGGCCTCCAAACTCAGATCTGACAAAATGATAACAAACTACTCGGCTGAATAATGCAACAGTAGAATAATGCATGATTGCAGAATGCAATGAAACTATAGCTTACATTGCCCTCAGTGTCAATCGATTCTCTAGAATAAGTGCCTGGTCCATGAAGAATAGTCTGTGCAATCAATTATCTTTGTCAGAGCCATTGAGTCCTGATATCTCAAAACATTTATTTACAATTCCAATGAGAAACTATATATTACAAACAACCTGAGCATTTGTGATGTGAAAGACGCATAAACTGGCTTTGCAACTGGTGCTTGGATACCCTCCTCCAATAACATCCTTTGATCCTCTCCATTGTTTGAGCTATTATCCATGACCGCTAAATTTATGTCTGAGTGTCTACTGACAAAGTACAGAAACATAAATTCCAATAAGTCCTTCTAGAATTTCCAATAAGCGATTCATTTCAAAGCAACATAATGGTGCAGTAAGCCTTGCAAGATGAAGGAGCAACAACTTGAGTACAACAAAAGTAAGATGTCTTGAGCTATGGTTATTGTAACACAAGCAGATATTTCCATTTTAGGGACTAACATGAGAACATATCACCCAGCATGTACGGAAAACTAAAGTACAAGGATACCAGAGGTCTATATATCAGAGTCACAATTACTTACGCTTTAATAGAAGCAGCATTCTTCCTATAAAAGAGAACCTCAGCATATGCCCAGGCTGCAAAAATCCAAAGGAATCCCAGAAGAGCAAAAACCTGCCATGAAGTTGTCAATTCCAGTGATTGGCCCTCCATAACAAAATCCTACTATTTTGCAATAAAACAAATTAACTTCGTGAAGAGAGAATAGCGTCACTCAGTAATCTGTATACTAGACTATGGCTTTCAAGTTGCAACCCAGGACTATAAATGTGCTATTTCTGCATACTAACTATCTAATTTTACCATCTTGAACTTCATCACAACTACTAAAGTAAGGAATAATCATTCAGTATAAATCAACCAAATCGACAACTTTACTTTCCTAGTATCAAAAAAATCTGTACCATAAACCCTAGCAAATCTGCTTCGTTCTAACTATAAGGTTCTCGTCTTTATACATCCAACAAAGGGGATCTCAGGCTGCCAAAGAAAAAAAGAGAGAAGAGCGGCAAGTTACCCGTAGTTCTTGGGAGCCCAGAGGAAGGCAGGAGCGGTCACCGGAGCCGCGCCCGACACCGGCGCGAGGACCAGCATCGCGGCCACCGCCGCCCACGCAGCCGCCATCTGATCGAATCAAATTTGAGCGATCCCCCCACCCCCAATTAGCAAAAATCAGGAGAGGTGATGGTGAAGAATCGATCT
>KE371752.1:0-15373 GCA_000418225.1 Zizania latifolia | reverse complement strand
GTATAATTTCCCTTTAGCACTGCCAGTCTCTCTTCCAGAATTCTATGTAGAGTAAGCCTGGGACCACTTGGGTTGAATTGTTGGCTAGTGTTCTTGGAAACAGTCAGCCTTTCCAGTGAGAGAACATTTATTTCTGCTATGTTGGAAATGCTCTCACCTGGCCACGTACACTGGTGTGCTCGCATTATATTTTGATAGCTCATGTTAGCAAAGGGAAGAAACGCCATGTATGATTTTTTGCATTACATTATTGTTTTTCCTTTGACATAAATATCGTAGTTCAGAAGTATGGCTGTGTCTGTGATCTGGTCATTCACTTATAAAAGATGGACATGATTATGAACTTCTCAGGGTTTTTTTGGACCAAAAATTAAAGTAGGACCTCGCCTATAGATGGCTTAGAAATCAGATTGTTGACCAGTTTTAGCTCAGATATGTATAACAAAGTCTAAGATGCCTTCATAACCATATTACTTGAACAAGTGGGAACATCAGTAATCAGTTTAATATGCAAACATAGCTGAGGAAGTGGCTCTAGAATATTAATCCCCTCAAAGATTGTTCATGACTTCATGTCAAATATAGGGTGCATATATAGTTTGTACCACACTCCA
This sequence comes from Zizania latifolia, assembly GCA_000418225.1. Classification (NCBI taxonomy): domain Eukaryota; kingdom Viridiplantae; phylum Streptophyta; class Magnoliopsida; order Poales; family Poaceae; genus Zizania; species Zizania latifolia. The sequence goes on along the minus strand of KE371752.1, from coordinate 14,759 downwards.
CCACTAATAACTTACATGACAGAAAGTAACTACGAAATAAGAACATATGGCATGCCTGCACAATGTTACTGCTTTTCCCAGCATGTACCTGAGGAGATCAAAGAATTTCGGGACAATGGTTCCATGATACATTCTTCCCTTGTGTTGCTAGAACTGAAGCTTGGCAACTCTTTGTTTCTGACACCCTTGACCAGCTCAAATAAATAAGGTGGAATCACATTTTCCTACTAAGACCATGGAAAAAGCGGTGTTTTCTTCTTCTAGAGTGCTTCTTATGTACTCTGGACATAACGTGCGGCAAGAAAGAAACCTAGATGGACAACACATAGAGATGAAGTCAAACAGATGTGTGAGTATACTCAATTGTGGACATTCTTTGTGAAAAAACCCTCTCATGCAGGTTAAATTCTGCCATATTCCCAACTAACATAGGCATGGAAAAATTGTACTAGAATACAAAAATGAAAAAAGAAACAAAACTACAGGATGTATCTCCCAACAAGGTTTTATATGTGATTAAAAACAATTAACTGAAATTTGATGAGCATTATGGTTAATTAAAGGGAGGACACTTCTTTAATAAAAGAACTACCTTGGAGTTATTACGAATGCCATGAGACGAAAGCACAGAATTGTCATCTATCAACTTCTCGCTTTGATGTGCCAGGCAGTAGTTATCCCAAATATGCTTCCTGGAACAAACATGACTAATATGATATAGTGCAACATAACAATAAAATGTGTAAGGTAGAGTTCAGATGTTCTCACTATCCTTGATACTTAGACTTAATGGTCAATGGTGGGAGATATGGAGAAACAACAGGCTGATGTATGATAGTTATTCTTTTTAGAGAATCACATGGAAAGTTAATAGTTCGCAGAAAGGATTCATATGAATTATGAAAACCAGCAGCAAATCTATGCATCTAGCAGACATATACAGGCAATTAAAAATTTCACAACTTCCAAGAACCTCATGAGTCATGAATCTACTGAACTACATACAATTCATGATTTTAAGATAATTCTAGTCCAAACGTTGTTAGGGGAGAAATTCAGGTGTATAGTCAGCCAAAAGGTTGAGAACTCCTGAACAACTGAGAACAGTTGTATAATTAGTTGTAAGGAACACCAAGATGGGCACCTTCAGGAACAATGTATGAGGTTCTATCAGTTATTCTGTAGCTAAAACCTGAAGCTAAGATTCTTACAAATGCTGTGTTAGCATCAGGACGACAGAATATCTGACTACTTCTATAGTTCTATGCCTACAATTTTTGGCACAGCCCCTACATTTGTTTAAACATAATCCATGCAAAAAAAATGAAAAAACACATTATTTTGTTGTCGCCTAGAAATATTACTTTAGTAAAAAAGGTTATTCTTTCCGTAATTTGTAGTTAATGGTAACAAAACCACAATCCTTGATTCCAGCGATTGAGTTTACCCAGCCCCAATATGCCTGGCATCATACATTTTGTAAACTTAGTGATACTTGTGTTGGGATCATGTTCCAGTGATCGTTACTTGCTAGGTAAAAGAAATAGCAGAAGCATAATCAACAGACAAGTGATCCTTGGCAACATAGGACCACATAATTGAAGCTTCATAGAATTAAAGAAACAGTATTATACATTTGATTATATTTTCCTTAGTTTCAACAAACAGATAATGAGATACGGAGGACCTGTGCATAACCTCAACGGAAGGGGCTAAACTCATCATATGTACAGAAGGTCACCGAACCACTGTAAGATCAACACAAAAATACAAAATCGAAATAAATTTCAGCTTGGGTTCATAGCTCCAAGCCTGCAATTCAAATCTCACATATCTGTGACTCTCAGCATATATACACCATCACATCCTTACAGATAAGTACCTTTGGATTGATCAATAAATTGCCCGAGTTTCATTTGTAGAAGATGGTAGAGAGAGAGAAAAAGATCCATTGGCAGTGTTACAAAAAGAACATTTAGCAATTGGACCAACTCAGGTTAGCATGGTTTTAAGTAAATGTCGTGGACATATGAATCATCACAAGATGATATCGACAGTACAAAACATAAATCAATTGGAACACACGATGGTTTAAGGAGAAGGTGGCCATTTTACCATGAGATATGACGGTGGCCCATCTGTTCTTGTTCTATCTCATTTATCTTCTTCCTGATGGCCATCTTCAAATCCTTGACCGTGGCTGTGTTCAACACTGCAACATCTTTCACAAGGAAAATATAAAATAAAAGCTTGATCAATACATGTCACGATATCTATGCAATCTAATGGATGCAATTTAACGAAACAGGTAGTAAAATATGGAATTCGAAGGGATCAATACCGAAGGAGGTGTTATCCAGCTTGACGACGGTTACTCGCATGGCGCTGCCGAGCTCGAGGTTGATCAGCGTGTCGACATACGCAAGGGAGGGCTTCCTGGGGACATCGGCGAGTATGGGGTCGTCGAGGAGGGCGGCGAGAATGGACTGCAGCCTCGCCTGCTTGGCTTCGCTGCTCTGGTAAGCGGCGACCTCCTCCGGCTTCATAGAGGTCGAATCCATCGCTTCCTCCGTCCCGTAGAACGAATTCCTGGAGTCTAGTAAGTTCTACGCTGCTACTGCGGTGGCGCGCCGCCGCCGCCGCTGGGAGGGCGAGCTCGCCGGACTCAAGGAGAACCCGAGAAAGGGAGAAGAGGAAGGGGCGGTCGAGAAACTGACAGGTGGGCCCCTCACAACATATGCGCTACTGCTCACGCTATTTCCAGCCGTTCGATTGAATCGACAAAGAGATTTAGACGGAGATCTCGCCGGCCAGCCGGTCCGTTATAGCAGTTGGGCCGGAATGGGCTTTCCACTTACGTGCGGCCCGTACTAGTTGGGCCGGAACTACGTTGTTGTGGAGGCGCGTTTCAGCCGTTGGATTGGGTTCTAGAACGATCTGGACGGAGATCCCCTCGTGCTGTCCATAAGCTTCTCGAAGCATCGAGCGCCGCCGCAAGGGAATCAAACATCGCGGGGAGCGAGCGCCGGTCGAGCTCCATCTTCCTCGTCGCCGTCGTGCCGGGCTCTCTGCTCGCCTGCACGGAGCACCGCCGCACCGAGCGCATACTTCCGAAGGTACGTGACCACCCAACTCTAAAACTTCCTGGGAATCAGAATCGTCCATGGTGGATGGTGCTGCTGACACAAGCGTGCCCTAGAGTAGATCGCCTTCACCTCGCTCTGACTTCGGTCGCCTCCTTCATCCTCCTCATCACCTCCGAGCTCTACGGAGGTGGGGGATGCCGGCGTCTCAGTCGCTGAGCGATTTTGAGCAGCGCAAAGGCCGAAGGTGCATTCCTAATATGTTATGTTAGTGCGCCAATCGGGTGCGGCCGAGGAGGTCAACCAGCTTGTGAAGTTGTTGCGGAGAGGAACTCCGAGCAGAGCGGCCTCACTTGATTTGCTTGTTTCACTGCCTAGCCCTGGCATATCTCCACTATCTCTTCACATGGAGTTCTCCTTTCGGCGAATTGGAGATGGATGTTAAATTTGCGGCAGGGAGGAAGATGGGATATGTAAAATTAGGCTTGGATTTGTTATTGTGTGGTGAATTCCTGAATGGAGATGATACTGACAGTTACACAGTGTTTTAGAGAGCTTGGGCCTTGGGTCAAGAATTCTGCTTATTGATATACAGTAGTTTATATAGTTGTAGCGATTTGATAATTTAGCATCTGTAGATGCATGCATCTTCATGCTTATTAGTAAGGTCTAGGTATGATTAAGATAGGATAAATCGGAGATCGCTAAGATGAAAGTTTCAGATCATGGGGGTAGCACTGTTGCTTTCCTAGCTGATTAGTACAAAAATAAATTTCTAGTGCTCAAAGCATTGCTCTTGTTGGTAGGACTATATCTGGCATCTTTATTCTGTATGCATACTTTTGTTAGTGTAATTGCAAGGTAGTTTTCTTTAGTCGTTGGACACTACTATTGATTCACACCGCCTCAAGTTCAGGCCACCTTCAGCTGTCACCCCCTTGTGTCTTCTTTGTGTCCACCCTGCCACTGCCACCTATGCCTTCATGGGACTTTAGGCATTCTCTGCTGCCTCCACCTCCCTCGGGCCCTGACCATCCCTTCGTCCTTGCCGTTACCTCTATGCGCTTCAAAGTCATCGGCTGCATGGTCATTTCTGTATTTGGCTCAGTTGTGCTGCTTACCAGTAAATTCACATGCCACTTGGTGTCTTGGTAGCATATTGCACAGCTCGAGTCGATGATACTGTTTTGTGGCAATCAAATCTAGCAGTAAGAGTAAAGCTATTAACCCATTTGTTCAACCATTGAATTGATTTTTTATAATATAGATGGATTTCATCTGCTTGTGATTCCTGTTACTGACAGACTACCATTGCTTGATTCTGATCTATATTTGCATGCCACTATGATTCCACAGGTTAGCATTTGACAGCCATGGCAAAGCATCATCCTGATCTCATCATGTGCAGGAAGCAGCCTGGCATTGCAATTGGTCGCTTGTGTGAGAAATGTGATGGCAAGTGTGTCATCTGTGACTCATATGTGCGCCCATGTACGCTTGTCCGGGTCTGTGATGAGTGCAACTATGGCTCCTTCCAGGGAAGGTGTGTCATCTGTGGAGGGGTTGGCATCTCAGATGCTTACTACTGCAAGGAGTGCACTCAGCAAGAAAAAGACCGGGATGGATGTCCCAAGATTGTCAATCTTGGAAGCGCCAAGACTGATCTCTTCTATGAACGTAAGAAGTATGGTTTTAAGAAAAGATGATAAGGAAGATGGATTTGTCTGGTCCTTTTGGCCTCACTGCGTTCCCTGTCGCACTGATATGGTTGTTAAGGCAACAGCTTTGTATACCATGGTTTGCTCTGATACTACTATGAGAGCCCACTGGTGATGTACTGATGTTCGATGTGATATTATTTCTATGAAATCGTCAAGATTCTTAAGGCTGCATTTGCGGTACGTACTTGATGTTAAACACCATGACCATTATTGTTGACATGAAATGTGAACTGAGATTAGACTTTTCGGCCTGTTATATTGTTGCATTAGCTGTTGGGACGACCTGGTTCGGTGTCATTGGGAATAAAGAATTAAAGAGATGGACTTGAGCTTGCCTGGCACTTCTGTCATTGAATGATCAGTGAGACGGTGAACTGAGTGTATGGACACGGCCTGTGCATAGGCTCGTAGTGTTGTACTCTATTGAATCGTCTTTTGTGGAGTTCTATGCTTAATTTTAGTTTTGAAAGTGAGACAATGCAGCTTTGACTCTTTGAGGATATTTCTTTTGTGTAATTTTTGGAGATGCTCGGACAGTTTTAGTATTGATATGTTTTGCAGGTGTTTGTAGTGCCAATATGTGACCCCATTTGAAATGGACGAATTTTATAAGTTTCTAAAAAGTAAAAAATGCACGAATATTTTCCCCTGTTTCTAAACAGGCGGTTAACAGGTGCTACGAGTTAGGATAAATGCTAGAAACCTAGCTCAAAATCTAATCTATACATTAAGGGTCTGTGTTTCCCAATTCTCAGTTTATTCGATTTTGAAGCTAGAGATTTTGATCCGAATCTAAAACTAAAGATTTTATAAGCAGTTATAGCTGCAAAAAGTTATCCTTAAACAGTAGCTAATAGTAGCTAAGTTATCCTTAAGTCCTTGTCCTTGAATTCTTGTCTGATACGTCTGCTGAAAGCACTGAACTGATCTATTAAAAAACAACACGACGAGACGCCGAGTCGAGAACGAACCCGTTCCGTCAGAATGGTAAATCGGAAAAGCGAGGGGAGGGGGGAAAAGGCTAATAAACTACTAAACTAATCACGCAATCTCCCCCTGAAAAAGGTGGAAACTGCAAAGAAAAAAATAGTAAAAGGGAAAAGCAAATCGACGCGAAGAAGAAATATGGTTATATGGGACGACGAGGGGGGCAGGAGGGCAAAGCCGCCGACGCCAGCACATCCGCTGATCCGCCTCACAACCTCCCGTCTCTTCCGCTCCAAATCCAACCCCCTCCTCGGCTCCTCCGCCGCCGCCGGATTCGCCGCCACTATCGGAGCGACGGCGAGGGAGGGTGGAGGAGAAGGCGGAAACCCTAAGCGTCCCGATCTCGAGTCGGAGCCCGTCGGCTTTTCCGCCCGTTCGGTCGATCGCCCCTCTCCGGCCTGTCTAGGGTTTCCCGCGCTGTAGATCGGATCGGTTCGGCTTGGTTGCCTCGGGGTGGAGGGTAATGATGGGGTCGAGGCGATCGAGGCGCGTTTCATGGGCCATCGGAGGCAATCTCTGCAAGGTATTTTGATAAAACTTGGTAGCTCAAGCTCATCCACAGCCACAGCGAGGAGAGACCGGATTCACTCTTTCGCGCAGTTTTTGTGAAGATTTTCATTGTCTCCGTGTAGTGTACTCGTTTCTGCTAACTCTTCATTGGCTTTTGGATTTAATCACCTCAATTCCACACTCTGCGAGAAATTCATCATATCGAAATTTTCAGTTAGGATCATAGGAATGTGTGAAGTTGCTTAGAAAACGAAAATGCCATCTTTAGTTCGCAATCTCACTAGCAGATGAAGCGATTGAGATGGATTTCATTCTGTAAATTAACTGTGCCACATAATCTGATGCTGCAATTACAGCCAAAAAAAATACAGGGCAACCCCAGCTAATATCAGTACCGAGACACAATTATATCCAAACTTGGACTGAGATAATGAAATAATGGATGATAAACAGCTGAATGCCACAAAAATTATGATACTGCATTTCAGCAACCACAAGATACCTGTAGAACATTTGGTTATGTGGCCATCCCTGAGTGACTGCGCCTATGCCTATGTATGGTTATGTGGCTTTAACGATTGTCATCCTCATATTTAAGCAATATTGTGTTATGTTATATATGCATGGAGGATAGCACGACAAAAGATGCATCCATATTCTTCCATGTCGATACAACTATTTTTCCTTGCATGTGATTGTCCTTGCTTTTTTAGTTCTATACTGATTTTCTTTTATGATATCAACAATGTGAACAAAAATATTCCTACTGTCAATCCAACTAATGATCAGCATGTTTTAAATATTCCCTGTTTGTGAGATACATTGGTCGCAGATTTTCATAGCATTAATGTTTGCAAAACGCGGTACTCAAATCCTGATTGCCTGTAACTTGTAGCTGATCCAGTTGAGCATCATTTCCTGTTATGGGCATTCTGAAATCTAAGAAGTTAATATGGATTTGACTCAGCAGCATGTCAAATTGTACATATATAATTCCACAAGTTGATTTTGGCACTTCACATTGACCATTGATGTCTAATTTGTACAGTTAATGGAATTAAATTTGGTTGATGGTTTAGCACTACTGTGAATAGAATGTGCCAGTAGTAAGAGATTGTTACGGCATTTCAGAGTTTTGAAGCATGGTCATAGTCTTATGACATGCATTTCCATTAAAAACATTTTAAAATCAGTTTACAATTGTCTTCTGTAGATTCATACAACATGCACAATTTGCCAGCTGCTAGATTGCATGTTAGGAAAATTAAAATAATGAATAGTTGAACTGTTGAAGTAGCCCAGTAATGACATTGGAGAGGAATGGTTTAGTTTGTGTTTCTTTTCATCTCATCTTGGATAGGGATGTAAGATAGATAAAAATGGCATGAAGATGTTAAACACTCCTTTTTCTTTTTACTGGATGTGAGAGGGGATTGTTTTTGTTATCCTACTAGGTAAGTGATGAATAGAGGACATCCCCTTGCACTATTTGGGATTAATGCCTGTCAGAAACTGTTATCATGCTCCTCAAAATCTTTTGTTCTTTGACACTGGAATACCTTGATTGAACCCTCAAAATTCTGGCGGTAGTCAGCAGAAAATCATTTTTGTGTATCACGTAATTTGGGCTTAAGTTTTCCAGTAGCCCACATTATAGTATTCTAGATGATAGCTACACAGTGTACAATTATGTGATGACTGAGTTCTTCATCAAGTACTAGTTGTCTCATTGCTTGTGTTCTTCTGACGTCATTGAGTTCAAATGATGTTTGTTCTTCCCTTGTCACCACAACATTATAAATTATAATTGCTAAGCAACCTTGTATCATGTATTTGTAAATATGTCAGGTAAGGCTTTTTCTATCAGAGGATCCCCCCTCCCAAGCTGGCTTAAGACCACAGGATAATCTCCAAGCAAAAGGATCATGGTTACTGCATGCAGCTGGCCTATGCTCTGATGATTCCCTGCCTCCAGGCTTTGAGTCATTGGCACCAACCAATGACATCAAAATTGACATATCTCAAATCCCTCTAATTAGGTGGAAATGCCCGCCACATGTAAGGCTCATTATTTAGATTGTTTTGTTGTACGCATGGCAAGATAATTTCAAGACCAACAAATTTCCTAAACTCTCCTGGTTGCAGATATTGTTGGAACAAGATTGGCAAGTCGTTGCTGGAGAAGAAAGTAAGGAGAATGATATTCAAAATGAGAGAATAATTGGAGCGCTCGAGGCTATTTACCCACGTCCATCGAACATTCCTCCAAAGTAAGCCAACTTTATTTTTGTTTTACAAATTCTTTGGATGTGACATCCCATTTCTTATCATGATTTTTTTTGCCAATCCAGCCCATTTGTTTCTCCTGATACGAAAGATTCCCATTATGATGATTCCAAAACCCTACTGGTTCCTTTGATTGATGATGCTACAGATCAATTGGAAGCACCACCTCTTGATCTGCCAAATAATTACCATCTATCAGATAAGTATGACTCCGCAAATATGCAGCAAGATTCAAATGCTTTGATTACCACTGAGCAACAGCCACCATCCATTGGTGCAATAAGTTCTGGATTTGCCATTGAGCCTGATGTGATGGCTGCGGCCTCAGCTGCATGCACAGCAATGATACAAAGCAATCAAAATGGGAGCATGGTTGACCAGGATCTACTCATCAAAATACTAAGTGATCCTTCACAAATTGAGAGGCTAATGAAAGAATATGGGCCATTTGGACATGAACAATCAGCTAGTAGTTCTGTTGTTGCCCCAATTGTACCAGTCCCACCAACCCAAATGACTGTCAGAGCTCCTGCCCCCTTCTCTGAACATATGGCAGCCTTTTATAACACAAACCCCACGCTGCCGCCTCCACCACCAATGATGAATCGACTACCTTCGGCCATCCCTTCAGTTGCTATGAATCCTCCTCCAAGTTTAAGTCCGGCAGTTAACTTTGGAAGCACCCCAATGAGGGGTATCAGCTATTACAAGACCCTCATCCATCAGCATGGAGGTGAGAGGCAGGAATCATTTGAACAGCATGGAGTGCAGTTTGGTATGTACCACCAACCTGCCCCCTCCCAAAATGGTGGCATTGATGCCATCGATGGTGTTGCTACGCCGAACAGAGATGCCATCAATGGTGTTGCTACGGTGAACAGAGATGCCATCAATGGTGTTGCTACGGTGAACCGAGATGCCAAGGTGAGGCCAATGAAACCTTGCGCTTATTTTAACAGCGCGAGGGGTTGTCGGAACGGTGCTAGTTGCACGTTTCTACATGATGCGTCAGCCCCAGCAAGGAAAGAGCAGCAGCAGAAGGGATCAAAAAGGATAAAATTAGACAGCAAAATAGCTGGTCGACATTGAGCTGTTGGCGCTATTTAATTTTTGATTGTTCTTTGGTTCAGTATCGTAATCCATCGTGGATCAGTAAATAGTACTCCGTCAGCTCAACTTCCAGTAGCCTCCTTTTTTATGTTCATCGAGGAAAAGATGTGCTGAAAGAAAGCAAAGTATTGCATGATTGATTAGCTCGGATCTTGCAAAAATATTGCTGAATCGGTGTTTAACTGTGGCATTGCCGTACCACCGTGGTTAGTTTGATGCTACGTTCAAACGATGAACGTGGAATTTCGCTCTTGATGATGTAGCTGATATTTGTTGTTTCTCTGAGCATGTCACAGTTTATACTCTGACCCATTGATCATGGTTTCTGTTTATACTCTGAGTTTATTTAAAAAAGAAAGGGTTAATTGGATCATGCCATTGCAAATATGCAGTGTTTGGATCGTTGGACTTGGACGAGGAGGAATGTAATGGTTCGGTTCCTAAATTTGGTTCGAGAAATGGGATGGTACCGAGTAGAACCGAACAATCTCTAGAAATATAATATTTTTCATAAATGTTGTACTGTGTGGTACTGATTTTTTTTATTGAACGATATGGTTCTGAGCAGTGTGGTTGGGCACGCTGGGTGGCTAGGGCTAGCACCCCGAGCGGCCTAGGGTGGTGGGGCTGAACGGCCAAGGTCGGTGGCTGACGGTGACAGGGCCGGACGATCGGTGGCTAGGGCTGAGTGGTCAGGCGATGGGGGCAGCGGGCACGGGTGGGCGCGGCGTGGTGGCCAGGCGTGGTGGCTAGGGGCGGGTGGGCGGCACAGGTGACGCGGCCGCGTCATGGTGGCGAGGCAGCCTAGGATTAAACATATAAATTATTCCACTAACCAAACAAGAGATTAAATTATTCTATCTATTCTCGTTCTCTCAATTAAACATATAATCGAAGTATTCCATTCATCTAACCAAACACCTAACGAAATTATCTCGTTCCATCCCGTCCTCTAAAAACAGAACCATTCCATTCCATTCATCTTAATACACCGAACCAAACACTATCTAATCCTGTGGCCCGAAAACGAAACTGGTATGTTCTCCATAGAAATTAACAATTCTCAGACATAGCCCGGAAACGAAACTGGTATGTTCTCCATAGAAATTAACAATTCTGAGACATAGACATACTTACTTTATTTATTTACAAGTTAGTTTAAGCTAATAGACTAAATAAGTTTCTATATGGATTTAGTTTATTCATAAGCAGCTTAAACAAGCTCTTGTCTAAGAAGATCAAAATGCTCACTGTTGTTTTAAACGATTTCTAAAATTTGAGTTTATTACCAGTGTAGCATGGTAAAAATATTGCATTAGTTCTGACTTATTTTATTTGGTATTTAATTGATAATACTATTTTTTAAATAATTTATTGATATTACATGAAATGAAGATTCTAATAATCTCAGAAATCCTCGAAACATGATTTTTTTTCACAAACACAACTCAACATAGGTTTATAACTTATTTAGACAATAAACTTTGCCTTCTAAACATCTTATAGCTTTTTTAGAGCCGTATAGAAGAGAAACTTATAATATTCTTCAACAAAAAGGAAAAAAGAGCAAGCTAAATTCCTCTCGAACAGAAGCAAATACAGTGGACAGAAAATTCTCACTCCACACCAACATGAACTCCAATATTGGCAAATATAACAGACCGCTGTTGCATTACACGTCAAGATATATTACACACACAAATCATTCATTGCCAGTCAAATAACACAAGCAAGAACCAAATGTACATACAGGAACAGGACGCTGCTGCTCTGCCTCCAAAGTTCCCAACCATACTGAGTTTTCCAACAAAGAATAAAAAAACGGACGAATTAGAGCGGTGGTGTGCGGAGGGAAAACAGGCACAATCTGAGTCATCTCATGAATGCTTCTATGGCACCTCGCTACCATTCTGCTAGGCGCACTCATCATATATGCCATCTCCTATCTGCAAACGAGAAGGATTTGTTCAGAGATGTACACCTTGGAAGGGAAAATAGTCAAATACTGTCTATACAGTACTGTTTTATATTGGATCATAGGATGCTAGTATCAAACGAGTAGACTTGTGTGCACTTACCAGATGAATTGTGAGGAACAGCAACGTTGCTTTTCACATTTTGCTGGGCTTGGGATGATGACCGTTGCATGCGAGGGGAAGAATCCTGCTTACCATTTGTCATGGGCAAAGAATGCCTTTTCCTCGGATTGTTGTCTTGCACGTCTGGGCTCAACTTCGGTGATATGCTAGCAGATGCCTTTGCCCTTGCGGATTCTGTAAACTGCATATAACTTGGCAATGGAGTGCTGTTGCTCATGCGAGGTTCTTGATCAACATGATCAGATTTAGCGCCCTTGCCTGAGCTCTCTCTCCTTGCAAGTTTATAATCCTTTGACAGATTATCCATGCTGCTTCGTCCCACAGAATCGCTGCTTGGGCTAGCTAGTGATCTCTTGCTTACATGAGACTTGGGCCTTTTGCTCTTGCTCTTTTTGGTGTTAACAGAGACCTCACTTGATGGTGTTCCATGAGATTCGGCAAAGGTGGTTCGGCTCATGGGAGTACATTCAGGTGACTTGGCATAAGATTCTATGGATTTTTCCAGTTGGTCATGCAAATCTAGCTTGTCATGTCCAACATGTGGTTGTTCAACAGGTACAGGATCAATTACGCCGACAGGTTTAGCAATGTCGCCATTCTGTTCTTCCTCCTTTTCTGGCTGGACAACTTCTCCGGTAGTGTCTGCTTCAGAATGCAAAACACATGTGTTTTTATCAGCAATGTCAGCAGCATGTTCCAGGGCTCCAATTTCCAGTACAATTTCACCACCATCGGCTTCTGATCTATCTGGAGAATCGAGTGTAGAGGAAATTGAAATCTCAGTTCCACATTCTGAAGCAGCAAGGACGATTTTAGGATCATGCCCAACTGAGCTATCTGGTATGCTTGTATCACTATTTTGCTTGGGTGAAGCATTGTCTTGTGAACGTGGAGTATGCACCTTTGATTTGCTTGCCCCATCCAGATAAGAAGAGCTGTTGGACCTACTGACTGTCAAATTGGAAGTCAGCTCTTCAAACTTCATCTGTGCAGCAGCAAATGCTGGATTGCATGACTTCCGTGTCAGAAACCTTTTACCTTCCATCTCCAATGTCTGCTCATTTGTATACGCATCTATAGTATCCTCATAGGAAGATTCAGGTTTTTCCAAAAGAGGAATGGGTTCCCTTGATGTATCAGTTTGAGTAGATTGTTCAACTGAGAACTCCAAAGCTTGTTCCACAACATTCTCTGCCTTTGGGGCAGTCAATTTTTCAGCATCTTCATTGAACTTTTCAATCAACTCTGGTTCAGGTTCATCTTCAGTTTCCATCAATGTTCTATCTGGGATGCATGCAGAAGCCTCCAGGGCACAAGAGTCAGATGTCCTTAGTGTCTCTTCCACATCATCACGTACTAACTTTGGGAAAGAAGTGTAAGAATCCAAAGGAACAGTCTTTTCTTCATGCTTAGGATCTTCTTCCACCTCTTCATCAATAAACTCACTACTTTCTCTATTCTCTAGCAAGCGGACCCCAGTGTTTGGTGGAATCATGGTTGTCCACCTCTCCATCCATTTCCATGTGCCATCAGATTCTGAAGGATCACATTTTATGTGAATGGATTTTGAAGTGGACATGCTATCCATGAGCTGATAGAAGGTGACAAACATGAGAAAATCCAACCAAGAATTAAGATATGGCAATCTTATTTGGTAAGGGTTCTTTTATCTAACCTTGAGGGTGAATCCATTATGGAGCAATTTCTCACTTGAAGAAGGGATCAAAGTGTCCTGCAAAAAAAGAACCCGTAAAACAATTACGCATAGCTTTGTAGGAAGGATGTTCATGCAAAGTTGCTATTCAGCATTGTCACAAAAAGACACAAAAAGATGATAGTGCTCCACATGTTTGGTGCAGAGGAAAAGGATCAACTCCAAGAGTAATGATTCTACACACATGTAATTTGACAAGAAGAAACAACTTAAGTGGAAAAATTAAAATGTAACGCCACCAAGCAGTTCATAGACTGTGCATGACATCTTAAAGTATTAAATTAATAACTCTTGCACAACCAACTGTCAGCAAAAGAGTCTATACTACCTAAACACCCCCAATCCAAGTAGCAATAAACAACGCATATTCTGCTGGGGACAAGTAAAACAGAAATCAATTGAATAATGTTAATGACATGATGTTATTTCCTCATGCAATGCAAATGATACTAAATGTGTTGTAGGCCTTAACTACCTGAAACTTTCCTCCATATTGCTGTACTTGATGAGCCCGGACAAGCCCTTGCATTTTAACAATAGCAAGCAAGCATTGTAACGATTCTGCAGCCTGCCTCCTAACAAGATGCCCGCGTATCACAGCTTGCAGCTTCACAAGATCCTTATGATTCGATAGTTCTTGCTGTGCCTACAGTCACACAAATGGAGAATGATGTAATAACACTAACAGAGAAATACCAGTAAATATGAATAGATGGGAAAGCATGTAGCATACAATGTACGTTCTGATGCCAGACTGAATGACAACAGCAGCAGGCTCCACTCGATCTTCCTGATGTTCTGCTGCACTGCTTCTGTCAAAAACAGAGACAGTTTCCTCCTGCTTCACCTCAGTTGATGAAATAAAAATACTTTGATCTGGCTTTTCAGTGAGTTCTTCAACATCCTTTTCATTTGGCTCAACAATTGGATTTTCAGTTATCCTTTCAGCTGGCTCTTGGCTTGGCACTTCAGTTATCTTTTCAGCTGGCTGTTCAATCAACTTTTCAGTTATCTGGTCAGCTAGATTTTCAATTGGTTTATCATCTGGTTGTTCAATTGGCTTCTCCGTCGATTTCTCATCAGGCATTTCTTCATGCAGAGACTTCTCATCTGGATTCTCTTGCTGCACAATTTTCTCGTCTAGTTTCTCTTGGTGCAGAATTTTCTCATCTGATTTCTCTTGCTGCAGAATTTTCTCATCTGATTTCTCTTGCTGCAGAATTTTCTCATCTGATTTCTCTTGCTGCAG
>KE371751.1:1539720-1560197 GCA_000418225.1 Zizania latifolia | reverse complement strand
TGCACCCGGATTGGACTGGCACGCCCTCGCGACCCCTCTGTCCGACCAGCGTCCATCCGTGTACCTGAGTCGCACGCGAACTCCGTCACGGTCAAGTCTCCTCATTTCTCATCTCTTCTTCTCATCTCGTTGACAATCACTCATCATTCCCATGGTATACACCATGGCCCCTCACCGAGACATACTCGGGGTAGGCGTGGTGCTTAGTATGGCGTGCGGTTGTTATGGTGGAGACAGAGATTTGTACCGAACCATTTAGTACTATATGTCGTACTATGTTATTATGCACTTGCTATTGTGATTATGGACTTGATAGTATATCTGCTTCTACGTATTGTTTCTTCTTCTGCTTCTATATTATGATGTGATGTGTTTCACTTAAAAATCTGATCATGTCTTATTCTGTTTAGCTAGATGGCTTCCTCCTCTACTAATCTTAGGGGGACCGAACACCCGGACTAGAGGAGAGATCCTTTCGCTTGTCTCATCCCTTCGTGAACCGATTGGACTTTGTGCCATTGCGGGGATCGGTGCCAACTAGAGATAGAAAAATAACATGACATTCGTGGAAGGGGGTACTTTCTTTGCCCCAACGTTGAGTTGTGGTACCCGAACGTCGAAAGGAAATCGGACAGAAGGAGGTGCGGCTTTGTTGAGTGGGTGGATACTGAGAAGTCGGTATTTGATGGATGTTGGTTCTCTCCTAACGAAACAAACGCACAGTACGCTGCAAGGAAGGAGGAGCATGAGCGTTGTGCCTAGTCCGAGCAAGGTGATTGGAGAATCAATCCGATTAGAGTGCCGTCATGGCTTCAACGCCCCAAATGTCACTATAGAGACCGCTGCCAGGTAATGACCATAACGTCAGGCTGAGCTGCTGGTAGGATATACTTCATATATCCTACCATCGAGGATGACTTCGTGGTAAGTATGAGAACATTAAATTACTTCATTCGTCTATTGATTACTAACTTTGGTGTAAGTAACTACAGTTATTTGGTCTTGTAGGATAATCCAAGACGGTGTGGTTTTATCCAATAGATTGACGATTTAGGGCAACAATCCACCAGAGGACCCATACGATAAGCCGAGACTGCGGAGGAGTATACACGAAGGAAGGAAGAGCATCTGCTAAAGGTGGAGCATGCTAGTTCAAATTGGATGACAAATCCTCTAGGAATCTCCGAATGGGAGCAACGACCTACGTGCGCATGTGGTAGTCGTTGCATGCTAAGGACTTCGCTCGAAGGGGAATCAAGGGGAAGGAGAGAATTCGTGTGCCCTAACCTATATGACCATTTCGTGGTAAGGGATCACAACTAAATCACGGCTTATTTTTGAATAATTTTCTACTATAACACTTACCTTCCTATCTGTTACGGAAGCAAAATATAAGGAGGTGCGCATTCCATCGGTGGGTAGATGTAGCATCACCTACATACGAGGATGGTTGGATCACAGAGGCAGAAAGTCACTTAGAGTACGAAACGAGGAAGAAGGAAGCTAATGAGCGAGCAAAGAGTGCAAGATTTGATGAAGAGAAAAGGCAACAGAGGGCATACCATAGGCAGCGAGAGCTTAGGTACAGAGAGGAAAGAAAACAGGCCAGACACGCTAGGGAAGAAAGACAACAGAGAAATCAGTAGGACCTGACGTCCGTACTACCATTATGCCATTTGTAATCTGTTGAACTAGTTATTGCGCCTACTTTCTGTTAGATTGCTTTCGAATAGTTCAGGTGTTGTACTATATTCAATATAGTCCCTGTTGGCATTTGATCTGCCCATCACGAGTTAGTAAGTACATGAATTATCTAATCTCCGATGATTAATACTACGTGACTATTTGACTTGTTCTTTTGCAGTTCGATCACATCTGGAACACATGGAACTATATCGATGGGATCTTTCAATGGTGGGTTAGCGAGGTTGGTGTGGTGCATTTCAAATGTGCCTGTTTAGCCGCCATTGGCTCTAGCGCCGACCCGGTACCCCATAGCGTGCCAAATTGACGAATATACAATAATTAAAATAGTCCAGCATCAACAACACCCAACAAAGTACATGACATAACACAGTACATTACAATGGCATATGTAAACGTAACTACGTGCCTTTAAGGAAATGAAAATAGCTGAGACTTATCTAAACTGACTACTGAGTGCAACGAGGGTACTTTCTCTTCCTTATGGCCTTCGGTCCCGCTTCCTTAGCACGACGAGCCCTCTCACGCTTTCTCTCTCTATCAGCCTCACGCTCCTCTTTTGCCTTGCGCTCCAGCTCCTCTCTCCTCTTCTCTTCTTCCTCACGCTCACAGGCCCACTTGTATCGCATCTCAAAAAGCTCACTGTTGAACTCCTTGTGTCTCATAAGAGCTATCTAGTCATCAGGGTGCACCTCCTTGTCAATCAATTCGACAAAGTCATAGAGCGGAGTTGGCGATGTTGGAGGAGTTACCTACACGCAGAAATATTAATAGAGATATTATAAGCGATTTATTTGAGAACAAGATATAACTGAAGAAATAGCATAATTATTCATACCGATTTATTAGAACATGGTCCACGCTTTGGCCTTGATTTTGGCTTAGGAGGAGTGTAAGAGTAGTTGCCATACTTTTAATATCTTATCTCGTATGTGAGGTCATCCATACTTTTCATAAACTTATATTTATCTCCACAAAAACACATAGGGGGTTCCACACCTTCCGGCGGACGGTGACGATGATCGTAACCGTACTCAGATTTATCCTTTTGCACCATCTACGATAAGAAAATAAAAATTGATATTTTCTACGTGACATATCTCTAAACTATGTTTAAAGTACCTCTAAATTATCTCTAAACTATGTTTAAATTACTCTAAAAGTATCATCAAAATACTCCTAAAGTACTATTAAACAAGCCCTAAAATACTACTAAACTAGTCCTAAATTACCCCTAAAATACTACTAAACTACTCCTAAATTACCCCTAAATACTACTAAACTACTCCTAATCTACTCCTAAATTACCCATAATCTACTACTAAACTAACCTAAACTACTTACCCTACACCTACAACTACCTAAAGAAGAGAAGAGGAGGAGAGGGCATACCTAGGAGGAGTAGGCCGAAGCTTCACTTGGGCGCATGGGGTGGCTAGGAGGGGGGCTTCGACCCCCCTTATATAGCCGCGCCAGTCGGAGGTTAGTTTGTCGATCTAGGCCGGCTGACTCTAGATCGGCAGACCATATGCGAATCTAGGCCGAGCCTAGATCGACATATGGTCTG
Source organism: Zizania latifolia (assembly GCA_000418225.1). NCBI lineage: Eukaryota > Viridiplantae > Streptophyta > Magnoliopsida > Poales > Poaceae > Zizania > Zizania latifolia. Next base: position 1,556,926 of record KE371751.1, on the reverse strand, counting down.
CCGATCTAGCGTCAGCCGGCCTAGATCGGTAGATCAGGTGCCAACAGGATCTCATCGTCACCCAATCTAGGCTGATCAACTTAGATCGGCAGATGGTATGCCGATCTAGGGCCGATCAGTCTAGATCGATACACCAAGTATGGATAGAAGGTAATTTTTGCAATTTTTGAAATCCGTGTACCAAATTTATTTTTTTAAATGTATTATTTTAAAAAAATTCTGCTTTAATAGGCTGATGATATGGGCTTTAATGAGCTTCCGGTTGAAGCCCATTTTAGTTTTTTTTGGCATGTTTGGCCCAATAAGGAATTGCTAAGCTCAGTTATACGGGTTGACACGTGTCTAAGGGCTTGTTTAGTAGCTTCTACCAACTATAAAGCTTTCTAAATAGTTATATTATTGTTACAGATTGTAAAACTCTATAAATGTAGAATTTATAAAAAAAATAAGAATCTAGAAACTAGCAAACAATAATTTCTCTAAATTCTCATTAACGAGGTACTTAAGGTCCGTTTGGTAGAGATTCTCTAACCTGATTTTCATTGGAATCAGGTTGAGCTCAGCCAAACGGGCAATTTTGCTACTGCTTTTAGGAAGAATCAGCATGGAGCGATTCATGTTTTTATATAGAAGAGAAGAATGAGTGACAGCGAACCAAAAATGGAAGTACCGATAAAGTTTCTAAAGAATTACCTGCCTACCATTCAACAATACCCCCCTCACCGCTGTCTCCTCGAGCTTCTCTCCACCCAGCACGCGTTGTACTCCAGCCAACACTAGTTTCAGTCTGGATTTGTTTGTTTCATTGTTCTGTAGTTTCTTTAGCCAATGGTATTGAGATATTTGAGCACAAGCAGTACTCCAGCTCACTGAAGATAATCAGAAAAACCTGAATTTGGTTGTTCTCTGTATTTTGTACACAATATCACTCTTTTACACTTTAATGTTCTTTTTTGGAGCCTGAAAATGAAGATAATAGAGGTATTGATGAAGAATATGATGGACCTGAAGTTGACACAGCTACAGAAGAGGACCATTTGCTATCCAAAAAAGATTACTTCTCTTCAAATGCAGCTTATGCTTCGGTCAATAGTAAAGTTTCAGTGTTTCATGAGGAGAACTACGATGAGGAGGAAGAACCGCAAAATAATAATGAATTGTCTGGTGATTATTTTGAACAAAACTGCTCTCCAGTTGATAATAGAGATTATCTCTAATTGTTCTTTACGTTGTGGGGTTTTGGTACTTCTTGTTATTATTATCATCACATTTGGCATGAATTACTCGATTCTTTTCTTAAGCATCACATGATCCCAAGACTTTTTTAAGCTAGCCTTTTGATAGTTCTCGACTTCTATCTGTGCAAACTTGTCGAAATGAATTTTCTGATTATTTTTGCTGTTCATTCGGTTAGTGATTCAGCTCTCAAGATCTCATCTATTGTTTTACGGAGATGGAGCTCAGCGCCGTCGTAGTGGCAGCGCAGCATACACAGCGAGCAGAGCAAGATGGATGCATGCTTGCTCTGAATAATTTACCAGCCAATGATTCAGTTTCTATTGGATTCCATGTCTTCTCTTATTTCTCTTCCTTCAAAAGTCATACGTATGTGATTGCATTGATGTGCCCAAAAAAAGATAGCATTTACAAACAGTTGCAATACATGTTTATAGTAGATATAATATATAATATAGTTTCTAGCAGATACATATATGAACAAGTCATTTTTATATGTTTGAAATAACATAATTCAATAATTCATGACATAAATTTTCTTGCTAAAAACTAAAAAACTGCTAGAAGAACCCTAAAAGGTTAGGGGTAAAATAGTTATTTTAGACTAGCATACTCTCTTATAAAAATCAGAATCTAATTATCTAGCCAAATGATATCACAGTTGATTCTGATTCACTACAAAATTACTTCTTCAAAAAATCAGAATTATAATTTGGAGAATCGAAATCTGAAGCCATACTAAACGAGCGCTCATTGTTTCAATAAAGCTCCTACAAACAAGCCATATTTGTAGGATAGAAAAATCGGTTGAAATCCATAAAATTTTGAACCGTTTGTTGTATAGACAGTCCCTTTTTGTCAAAGGGAAACTACACCTCTTGGCACTTGGCACAATGTTATTTTTTTGAACAATGTTATGTTAATATATATTCGTAGATATATGTGTATTTTTATACCTGCAACACTTGGCACTACACTACTATCCTTTTCTTACAGCGCAGCGAAACAAGAAAGAAACCTGCAGATTTTCTAACAAAAAAAAGTAAGTAGTATTCAGTCCAAATATTGAACCGTTTGCGGGTGACCACGTTCATCCAGAGGCTGAAAACGACACGTGGCGACACAGTATTTTTGATAAGATCGTGATCTTTTTCACCCTTCTTTTCGGTGCTCATCTGAACAAGGTCTTTATAGTCAAACTAGACTTGTCAGTCAATGCTGGAGCACAGAACAAGAAGAGAAGGGAGGAGACAAAACGACACGCCAAACGCTTGGTTCGTTTCCGAGCTGAAAACGAAGCCGTTTCACACGCAAAGGATTGCTCACTGCGACACGCCTAAATTGGATCGGGATTTTAAACTCCAGGTTTTATTTTTAAATCTCGCTCTATCACTCTATCATGTAGAATGGGTTAAGATTGAGACATGTCAAACAAAATCTTACTGTTGCTAGACCTGTTTAACTATTATCAAACCAATTTTTACAAACAGACCTATTTAATTATTATTGAATTGGTTTTTTATAAATTATCGGCTCATTAGATAGATAAATTAGATAGATAGTGTTGGAATTTATATGGGCTAGCCCATATATTAATCCAGAAACTTTAAATAAATCTCAAAGACCCATGCCATGTAAGAGAATGGTAGAAATCTTTAGTTCCATATTATTAGTGTAGGTGAAGGATGATCAACTTATATAGTGAGGTTGTCTTCATCTCACTAAGCTATGTATATGAGAGAGAGAAATGTAGCTCCACACGTGGCCTCCTTTTGTCATTCTGAATTTTTAGAAAATAGGCAAGTCCGGAATATAAAAACCGAATCGGTTGAGATTACGATCGCGACGCGAGATCGTGTGGGCTCCCATATACATATATCCGACTTGCAGCCTCCAAAAATCAGGTCGTAACATATTAGATCAGAACACAACCGAGCTAGGGTTTTTGCCTCTCCTCTCTGCTACACCGCCGCCGTAACCTATTCTATCTCATCCATCAGCGTGTACCGACGAACGGGAGAGCAGGTCTCCGGAACCTGTCGCCCTTGTGATCCTACACCGGGAGGGGCGAATAAGTTTTTTGGGAAGCGCTTCGCACGACTGCTCACGTCTGTCATCACGGCGCGCCTTTCGTCTACGTCGACCATTGATCGCCGTCGGGTACTACGATCTGACATCAATAGGAGCAACTCTACATTGGCCGCGGTTTCTTCTTCGGCTACCGTACAGTATATGCACTATTTTTCTATACGGTTCTTAATCATGTTTAGTGAGATCATGGTTATACTGTTCATGTTAACTAGTATGCTAGATCTGTTCATGTTAGTTTTTGCTGATGCTATGATTTATTTAATTTGGAATTTAATTCTATAATTGCCTAATTATCGAACAATCCAAAAACCTTATTCTAGGCAATCTGCGAGTACTTTCATGGTTGGTTTTACCGATGCACTGAGGCTGGAAAAATTTTCTGGTGTGTATTTTAAGATATGACAAGCATAGGTCTGTCTCTAGCTTACTGCTATGAATGTATGGGAAGCGAGACTTGACAAACCTAAGGTCAAACTTTCTGCTGATGAGCAAAAGAAATTTGTTAAGGCCAATAATCTCTTCGTGGGATGCATTCTAAGCGTGCTCTCTGACCGTCTGTGTGATGTTTACATCACCGTGACAGATGCGAAAGAGTTTTAGGATGCTCTGATTGCAAAATATGGCGCATCAGATGTAGTCAGTGAACTATACCTCATGGAGAGCTTCTATGACTACAGGATAGTGAATAACCATTCTGTGGTGGAACAAGCTCATGAGATTGTGTGCACTGTAAAGGAACTTGACCTCGTTAAATGTCCTCTACCCGATAAATTCGTGGCTGATTGCATAATTGCAAAGTTGCCTTCTTCATGAAGGAACTTCGCCACTACTCTGAAACATTAAAGACAGGAGATATCAGTTGAAAATCTGATAGCATCTCTTGATGTTGAAGAGAACGCTTAGGCAAAGAACGCTTATGAGAAAGGAGGCGAGAGCCAGACTAGCGCCAATATGGTGCAGAAGTCCCCACATAGCAAGAGCAAAGGGATAAATAAGCCTACCAAGGTTATAAAGATCACTATCTTCAAGAAGAAGAAGAAAAATAAAGCCGAGTTGAATTACTTTACTTGCAGTGAGCTGGGACATTTATCTAAGGATTATCCAGATCATGCAGACCATAAAGGGCAAAGGGATAAAAATGTCAACACGGTGACCATAGGCAATACTGATGATGTGTACGGTAATCTACCTACTGTTCTTTTAGTATTTCAAACTACCGGCTGGTGGTTTGATACGGGTGCCAATGTTTATATTTGTGCTGACATCTCTATGTTTTCTTCTTACCAGGCTGTCTAGGATTCTTTCGTCCTAATGGGGAATGTGTCACATGCTTCTGTTCATGGTGTTAGCACGGTAGATCTGAAGTTCACTTCGGAAAAGATCGTGCAGCCGAAGAACGTGCAGCATGTCCCTACTGTCAACAAGAATCTTATTAGCGGTTTCATTCTATGTAAGGACGGATTTAAGGTAGTCTTAGAGTCTAATAAATTACTTATGTTGAAACATGGACAATTCATTAGTAAAGGTTATGATTGCGGAGGCCTGTTCTGCTTTTTCTTTTCAGATTTTAGCAATAAGTCAGTGAACCATATTTGTGGCAATATTAATGATGATACGAGTGTTTGACATTCATATTTATATCACATTAATTTTAGCTTGATGTCTTGACTTTTCAGCATGAGTTTAATTCCGAATTTTACCATTGCCAAAGGTTTTAAGTGCCATAGTTGTGTGCAATCGAAACAACCTCGGAAGCCTCACAAGACGGCTAAGGAGAGAAACTTGACACCTCTAGAACTCATACATTCTGATCTATACGAAATGAATGGTGTGTTGACAAAGGGTGAAAAGAGATACTTCATGACATTGATTAATGATGCGTCTAGATTTTGTTATGTTTATCTATTGCGAACTAAGGATGAGGCATTAGACTATATTAAAATTTATAAGGCCAAAGTTGAAAATTAATTAGAGAGAAAGATCAAACGTCTAAGGTCAGATCGTGGTGGTGAATACTTTCCCAAAATATTTCAAGAATTCTGTGAGGAACACGGAATTATTCATGAGAGTATGCCTCCCTATTCTCCCGAATCAAATGGGATTACCGAGAGAAAAAACCATACGCTAACTAACTTGGTTAACGCCATGTTAGCTACTACTGGTTTATCAAATACATGGTGGGGGAGGCTTTGTTGACTGCATATCATGTCCTAAATAGAGTTCCTAACAAGAATAGAGAACAAACTCTGTATGAGATTGTTGACACTAGAATCTAGACCGACGCATCATCGACTAGGTGACCCAGGCAACAAAGAGCCGATGGAGGGCTTTAACAGGCGAAGACAGATCTTGTGCGGCGTGGGCTGATACTTCGTTATTAGTTTTCATTTAGTTAATAAATAAATTAAGTCAGTTAGGATTATGCGTTATCCCTAGATGACGTATCAACCCGGCTATAAATATAGGGGTGTTTGGCACTGCTCCACTCCAGGTTTTTTAGCTCCGCTCCATAAATCTCTAGCCAAACAGGTTTAGATCTCAGTTTTTAGATCCGTGAAAAATAAAGATCAAGGACTCCGCTCCTCGTTTTTTATGGAGCACCTCAGGGGGTGCTCTGTGAATTCATTTTTTGAAATAGAATGTGGAGTTATCAGTAAATTACCCATCACTGCCATTACACACATACCCCTTCGTTTTTCTAATCTAAATAGTTCATCGCAGTAGTATCGCACAACAGGAGATGAACGCTGGGGCTGGGAGCAACAGGCCAAGGTCAGCTAGCTGGGGCTGGTCGTCGCCGCATCTCGGCCGGTTGTTGCCGCCGAGGCCACGCTGAGTCTGGGCGTCGCCTTTGTCAGGGCCGTGCCAGGGTTGGTGGCCACCACCACCAAGGCCGCAACAGTGCTGGCCACCGCCAGCGCCAAGGCTGCGACAGGGCTGGCCACCCCCGTCGCCCACCATCCTCACCAAGACGCTGCCCGTCCCTAGTTCCGTCCCCCTCATGCCAAGTCCTAGCCCTCATCCGGATCCGGCTGGTTCAAGCGCGCCATAGAGCGGTGGCTCCAGCGGAGATGCGGGGATCCATCGCAGGAGATGCGGAGCCACCTACTAGGAGAGCCTCTCCTGGCTCACCGGTGAGGTCGACGACATCGTGGCCAACGAGCCTACCGCGTCGGTGATGCTTGCGCTGGGCGGCGATCACACCCACACGCCGCTGCCCTGCTACCACCAGCCCACCAGCACAACGAGAAAATACGAGAGAAGGAAAAAAGTGAGTCTGACATGTGGGCTCCACTCTCAAGGATAAAATAGTCTACACACAATAAATCTACACATTTTCTGAATCTAGATCTAGTTCGCAAGCTAAACAAGACAGTTGCTCCACAGTAGATTTGCAATTCCATTCAAGATCTGATCATACAGGAATTTCGTGGAGTGGAGTAGATTTTGATAGAGCAGAGTAGTCCCAAACAGGCCCTATGTAAGCCTGGGGTCATCATAAACAGAGATACACAATTCAGTCAATCAAACCCTTCGGCGTATCGCCAACTTTAGGTACGTAGCATTAGGGCGATTTTCTACCGAAGTTATGGCTGCATCGGTTGAGTCCGATCTCTAACTTTGACGAAGATAGCCTATTGGTAAGCTGATTCATGTGTTCATGGCTTTCTCGGTTAAGTCCGATACTATGATCAGATAGAATAGGTTTGCTAGTTATCGGTTAAATATATTGATTATTATTCTTTTACCGTGTTCTATAGATTGGATCTCTGTATTTGCCGATCACGGTATTTTAACTTATTGAATTAGATTAGATCGTATGTCAATTGCAACGGCATGCTACCTCGGTTAGGTCCGATCCGTGGCGTTGATGGGGTCACATACATGACGATCTGGATGTGCTAAAACGGCGTTCATAGGAGTTTTAGCCAATGAATTATCTATCGCTCTGTTAATCGGATTTATCATGATCATTATGCTCTTAATAACCCATCTTTACGCTGCATCGGTTTAATTCGAACTATAGAGATTGGTATTGTCGAGTTATGTTATTAGAGCCGATTGGCAGGGTTTATTGTTTTACATAGATTTATTCTGACGAATCATGATTCTCGTATGTGCTATCGTTGTCGATGCTGATGGGCTATCACCGATAGCATTATGACATCTCACGTCTGTTTCCTTATCAATTATAGGGTTAAATTGACTGGCACGCCTACTAACACCTCCGGGTTATTTAGGACCTACACTAGAGTTAAGCAGACACTCACAGGCCTTCGAGTGTAAAGACGTAGGAATACCTGTGATTTTTGTGTCAACACGCTTTCTTGGCATGCCCGGTGGAATGATTTTATAAGCAGATCGATTTTCTTCATCGGCATCATGGTCGAGAAGAAAGTTGAGCAGAATAACAGCACTGTCATCCCAATCACCTTAGAACTGTTGACTGGTGAATAGCGAGCAGAGGTACAGCAGACTGTTGTAGATTTTCAGAAGCTATGTTTAGAATCCTTCAGTATGACTCGATAAGGGGCGATCTGGAAGAATCAACTGCTGATCCCATCTCTGTAGGCCGAGTCCAGCAGTCAACGAAACAGTTAGCCATACGCTGATTAGTCAATCTGGTGTTTTGGTGAATACTCTGGACGGGTTAATCAAAAAGACGATATATCGATCGTAGAACATCGCCTCTCAATAAAAAAAGATTTCGGGCGGTAAAGCAGAGTCAGAGAAAATTCAAGCCAGAAATATATCCTCACATAAAGGCCAAAATCACAAGACTATATGAAGCGAGTTTTATAAGACCATGCCTATATGCAGAATGGATGTCAAATATAGTTCCAGTATAGAAAAAGAATGGTCAATTAAGAGTATGTGTAGATTTTAGGGACCTAAATAAAGCTACATCTAAAGATGAATATCAGATGCCGATAGCCGATCTACTAATCGATGCAGCTTTAGGGCATCAGATCATCAGTTTCATGGATGGGAATGCTGGGTATAATCAAATATTCATGACAGAGCAGGATATCTCAAAGACCGTATTTAGGTGCCCCGGAGTAATCAGCTTATTCGAGTGGATTATTATGACTTTTGGTTTGAGGAACGCCGAGGCAACATATCAAAGAGCAATGAATTCTATATTTCACGAGCTAATCGGCTCTCTGGTGGAGATATATATTGACGATGTTGTCGTAAAATCACAAGACAATGAGGGACATTTAGCCGATTTGAGAAGGGTTCTAGAAAGGGCGAAGAAATATGGTCTTTGTATGAATCCCAAAAAATGTAGCTTTGGCGTATCGGCTGGGAAATTTTTGGGTTTCATGGTTCACGAAAGAGGGATTAAAATAAGCCAGAACATTATTCATGCCTTCAAGAATACAGTACCACCAGAGAACAAGACAAAGTTGCAGTCGCTGATCGGCAAAATCAATTTCGTTCGCCGATTCATATCAAACTTATCGAGCTGATTAGAACCATTCACGCCTTTGCTAAGGATAAAAGAAGGAGATGAGTTAGTTTGGACCGATAAACATTAGAAAGCATTCAACGAGATCAAAAAATATTTGAGCACCCCTCTGGTGTTGATCCCACCACGGCCTGATAAACCCTACAAGTTATATCTATCGTCCGACGATGTAAGCATTGGGTCAGTGTTGATTCAAGAAGTAGGAGGAAAAGAGCACGTCGTGTTTTATCTAGGCCAATGATTGCTAGATGCTGAGACAAGGTACCCAGTAGTTGAAAAGTTATGCTTGTATCTCTACTTTTCTTGCACTAAACTGTATACTATCGGCCTAATGCACTGTCATATATAAAGCCGATGTTATCAAGTACATGTTATCGGCTCTAATTTTACAGGAGAGGATTGGTAAATGGGTATTTGCATTGACAGAGTTTGACTTACAATATGAGTCAGCCAAAATAGTCATGGGACAAGCCATTGTCGACTTCATTGTACAACACAGAGACAAAGAAGCCGATTACGTGGAGCCAATACCATGGACACTATTCTTTGATGAATCAGTTTGCAGGCATGGATGCGGAATCGGGTTAGTAATCATATCACCTCGAGGGGCAAGTTTCAAATTTGCCTACACCATCAAGCCCTTCCGCACAAACAATCAGGCCGAATATGAGGCTGTCCTTAAAGGTTTGAAACTATTGACCGAGATAGAGACTGTTGCTATCAAAATCATGGGGGATTCATTGTTGGTGATCAGGCAACTCTCCGAAGAATATGATTACAAAGATGAAAGTTTGAGGATATATTTTGAAGAATGCCAAGAACTGTTAAAGAGATTCAGAATGGTATCATTAACGCATGTATCAAGAAATCAGAACCTAGAAGCTAATGACCTAGCACAAGCCGCATCAGGGTATTGGCCGACGGATAAGGTAATCGAAGCAGAGGAAGCCAATATCAATGTTGAAGACTAGAGGGCTGAAATAGTAAGATACTTTCGGGATCTATCACAATCGGCCCCAAAAACGTTACGCTATAAATCTTTAAAGTACGTATTGCTGGATGAAGAACTATATTATTGAATGATTGATGGGATCCTATTAAGGTGCCTAAATTTGGAGGAAGCCAAGGTTGTGATGTGTGAAGTGCATGAAGGAATCTGTGGGACTCATCAATCGACGCACAAGATGAAGTGGTTGCTACGTCGCACTGGTTATTTTTGGCTGACGATGCTCGAGGATTGCTTCCAGTATTATAAAGGATGTCAAGACTGCTAGAAGTTCAGAAACATACAACGAGCTCCCGTATCGGCCATGAATCTAATTATCAAGCCATGGCCATTTAGAGGTTGGGAAATAGACATGATTGACCAGATTTATCCATCATCTAGCAAGGGACATAAGTTTATACTAGCAGCCACCAATTATTTCACAAAGGGGATTGAGGTGATCTCTCTGAAAAAGGTAACTGCCTAAGAAGCCATAGAGTTCGTCAAGGAACACATTATTTACAGATGCAGGATTCCGCAAATGATTATCACCAATCAAGGATCGGTGTTTATGTCAGAGGAATTTTAGCAGTTTACAATTGGCATGGGAATTAAGTTACAAATGGCTAAGCCGAGCTTCAAACAAAAGTCTAATAAAATTGATCAAGCGCAAGATCGCAGAACAACCTAAGAAGTGGCACACAATGCTAGCCGATGCTTTATAGGCGTATCGGATGGCCTGTCACGGGTCAACTCAAGTACCGCCTTATTAGTTAGTCTATGGACATGAAGTCGTCCTACCTTGGGAAACAAACATAGGCTCCAAACATCTTGCTCTTCAGAATGAGTTGACTGTCGATGATTACTACGGGCTAATGATCGATGAATTAGAAGACTTGGCGTAGAATCGGTTTCGCACACTCAGAAAAATAGAAGAAAATAAGGCAAGGGTGGCAAGGCATTATAACAAAAAGTATCGGCCAAGAAGTTTGAAGAAAATGATTTAGTCTGGTGACTGGTGTTGCCGATCGGGACTAAGGACAATCGCTTCAGCAAGTGGTCCCCTAACTGAGAAGGTCCCTATCAGGTGAGCCGAGTCGTACTAGGCACTGCCTACATTCTAAAAACACTAGAAGGGGAAGAATTTGTGAAGGTGCTAAATGGGAAGTACTTGAAGAAATACCACCTGAGCGACTGGATTGAGACCTAATCGGCCTATAGGCCGATACACACGAGCGGAATATTCAACCAGCTGATACCAAAAGTATCGCCTTTAGCAACACCAAAAAGCCGATTCGAAGGTATTACCTTCAGACGCAATCTAAAATCGATACCATGGGTATCGCCTTTAGCACAGAATCAACACAGAGCATTGTAAGAAAAGAAGTAAACCAAAGTGCTACGACAAAATTAATGAGGGCAAATGTTTAATCGTCATCCACACCAAGATACACCATAAGGGCAGCTACAGCATGATCACGAATAACGTTCATATTTTCCAGCTCCTGGCGGTCCTCCTCGTCGCTCCTAGGGATTGGCTTCGATTGTTGATACCGACGATACGCGGCCTTGGTATAATCAGACAAATCCTTCCGACGAGAGATGATCTCTGTTGGTATGTCGGTGAGCCGCTTCTCACGCAAAGTGATTTCCTCCTGGACCTCTGCAAGCTGAGCAAGGAGCTCTTCCTCCCGCGCCCATAGTTGGATGATGACACCATTGATCCTGTCAGGCTCAACGATCAAGTCATCAAGGTTCACCCTTTTTGCTAGGATGACATCGCGATCAGCTGGACTATGCTGGTGCCGCCATCCCTGCTTGGCACGATCAGCCAGCTACTAAGAAATATGCTCATAGCGTGGCCGAAAGGCTTCAAAATATAGGCTGGGGGACAAATCTTCCAGCAGGTCCTTGGGCAGCCGATCCTGGATGATAGCAAGCTACGATTTGATTGGCATCGAGTCAGCTTCAAGCGTGTCAAGGGGTTCCCGAAGGCGATGCAGGATATCGCCTAAGACCTCGTGAGCGTCGTCTGGAATCACCCCGGTCTCAGCAGGAGCGCTTTGGTTGATCAGAGCCTCACCTACAATCCCCTCAAGATCGAAGAGGAACAAGTTGGTGAACTCCTGCATAAAAGGGACATGATGAAGAAGTAGCAAATGAAGCAAAATCCAAACACAAGAGTAATAGTTCCGAAGAATCTAATCGTTGGGAACCCAGAAGGAGTAACGATGACAGGTGATGAGATCACCCATTCAGGGCCGCTAGAAGAAGCTACAGGGTCATCGGCAGCAGCAGTGGGACCAAGATCAGTGGAATAACTCGATGTCACCTCAACAGGACTAGAGCCAACCACTGGGTCCGCCACCGACTGATTGCACCCGATTATGATTGGGGCCGGGGCGATCGGCCGATCGTCTGGAGGGGCGATGATGGCGATGGCCTAGCAAGTGATGAAAATTAGTGAGATGGAAGACAAAACGATTTCATTTAACAGCAGCAAAGACCATTTACTGGCGCTAACGCTGCCGATGTCATGGCGGTAGATCAGATTGGTGTCGGAGGGTCACTGTCAATGGCAAAATTTGGTAAGGCCCAAGCCCAACACTGTTTCGACACGGTCAATGGAAGTCAAGGAGTCCGATCAAAGCACGGTCAATGAAGCCCGTCCGCAATGCGCATGTGTGGCCGGATAAAGATATAAAGAAGTCGATAAAAAGGGAGGATAGATTTTGCTACGGAGATAAAGATGGAATCGGTTGCAGTTGTATCCACGTAGGACGGCAGTCTCCGGACTATAAATATGAAACTTAGACCTAGTTTAGAATCAATCAACATATCAACAAACAACTCTCGGCGCATCGCCAAACTTGCCACCGGTGAGTTCTTGCTCTCTCACCGGGCTGCATCGCTTCGATCTTCGACAAAAGGTAAGTTTCGCCAAACATGTATTGATTAGTAGATCTAAGGCTTTATCGGTTAGGTCCGACATCTTAGTCTATGTATCGATCATGCTGTATCAGGTGCATGGTTTAGATCAAATATATTAATCTAAGGCTTCATCGGTTAAGTTCGATATATTAGTCTATGTATTTGATTCATGTCACGTACCGTTCATTTGGATGAAGTGTGCACCGATATGTTTAGCATTATGATTTGCTGTGGCTTAGCGACTATCTTGGTTCGGTCCAATCTTGCGGTTAGGCTGATGATTCTATCTCGATAGGTTGTACAGTAGATCTATTCTTCATGTCATACATCCGATATGCCACGTCATACAATTTCCACCATGTTATTATTATGTTTTATTTATCTTATTTAAATGTATGTACCGATGCACGCCAAGACCATCGGCTCGACAGCTGATAGGCGTTACTACTTATGTTTTTCTTGTCTATCTTATCAGTTGCAGGATCAAACTGATTGGCACGCCATGAACCGCAAATTTAGGACCTGCACTAGAGTTAAGCAGATCTCTCAGGCCACACGTGTGACCAAAAACTTCATCAACACGCTTTTTGGCACGCCCGGTGGGACCATCTTCAAGGACACCTCACACCATGACGGGCGAATTCAACAGCAACAATGTCATCCAGGTCACCATGGAGGCACTGAACGAGGAACAGAGGGAGGTGGTACAGAAGCACATCGAAGACTATCAGAAGATGTGCCTCCAGTCCTTTGGCATGACCAGATCGGGACTTGTCCAGAAGTCCCAATTGCCGAAGCCCACTTTCACTGGGAATCCAGTCAGCGGCCCGATAGTCCACACGTTAACTTTCAAGAAGCCATTGACCAAGCAGTCAGCCACGCCCTCATCAACCAGTCGGGAGTCCTGGTCAACACTCTCCACAGGTTGATCAAGAAGACCATCGAGGGTACCGTTGCTCAGGAACCACTACGGGGCCCAATGTACTTCCCCGTCAATCACCCTCAGGTACCTCAGCCACCACAACCTCATCGGCCGGTTCAACCACCAGCTGCCTCCCCGCAAGGGCCGATGAGGCATGATGCCCCACAGATCACTTACGACACTGAGAGGAATGTGCTGCCCGGTCTCGTGCCACCAAGGGGGGCACACAATGGTATCCCTCAGGGGTACCATCAAGCTGCGTACTTCGGAGGACAGCCCTATACCCATGGAGATCAGTACCACTACAACGCCCCTCGACCAGATCAATACCCTCAGGCGCCCACGCCCAATCGGTACCCCATGCCGAACCAGCAAGAAGAAGACTGGGTAAACCGCATCGCTGAGGTCATCCGTGACCAGTTCAGTCTGAAGCCCAAGGACCAGACGTACATGTATCGGAGGCCGTACCCAGAGTGGTTTGACCAGGTACCACTACCAAACCGATACAAGGTGCCCAACTTCTCCAAGTTCTCGGGGCAGGACTCGATTTCCACGATCGAGCATGTGAGCCGCTTTCTCACCCAGTGCGGAGAGGCATCGGCCGATGAGGTCCTCCGAGTCCGATTCTTCCCATTGTCACTATCAGAATCGGCCTTTGCATGGTTTTCATCATTGCCGCCGAATTTCATCAGAGGTTGGGCGGACCTCGAGAAGCAGTTCCACAAGTACTTCTTCACCGGCATGCACGAGATAAAGTTGACGGACCTCACAGTGGTTCGACAGAGGATGGATGAGTCGGTGCAAGACTATGTTTAGAGGTTCCGAGACGTGCGCAGCAGATGCTACAGTTTTAGTCTCAACGATACCCAATTAGCTGAGCTGGTATTTCTGGGGTTGCTAAACCAGATCAAGGAGAGGTTTTTCTCTCAGGAGTTTGAAAGTCTGTCACACTTGGTGCAGCGGGTATCGGCCCATGAGAGCCGGTTCCAAGAAGCTCGGAGGGAGGAGTTCCAGAAGAAGGTTGCGTACGCCCAAGCATACTCATCGGACTCTGAGGAGGATGCTGAGTCCGATGCCAAAGTTGGACTTGCTGAGTGGTCCAGAAACAAGAAGCCCGTGGCTTGTCCCTAGGTAAAGGCATCGGGCAAAAAAGAAAAGTATGATTTTGATATCAACAAGGCTGACAGAATCTTCGACTTGTTGCTGAAGTTGAAGCAGATCCAGTTGCCACCCAACCACGTGATCCCGCCGGTTGATGAACTGAAGAAGAGGAAATACTGCAAGTGGCACAACTCTCCGTCGCACTACACCAATGAATGCAAGGTGTTCAGACAGCAAATCCAATAGGCCATCAAGCAGGACCTAATTAAGTTCGACGATGGAAAGAGGCCGATGAACATCGATGGGCACCCGTTCCCCACCAATATGGTCTACATCCAGCGCCCCGATGGGCGACGCAGAGAGGGAGATAGGCACGTCAGGGAGGAGGGGAACCAGACACAAGTTACTTCATCGGACTTGATAAACAAGTACAAGATGAAGGCAAGTGAAGAGTATGATTACGAAGCCGATCGAGCCCCTTCACAGTTCAACCCCCATTAGAACTGCGAGTTCTTCTGGTTCTGCTGGAATAAAGGAATGTGGCTACCGTCAATGGATGATTGCCCTGAATGCGGTGGTAGCAGAATCAGTCGGAGGCCCCGTTATGATGACCGGAGACCTTATGATGATGATCGGACAGCTTATGAAGGTGACCGAAGGATTCCTCCGCATAAACCATCGGTACACTAGCGGCTCGGGCCCATCAGCACAGAAAACTGCCAGGGGGACGGTGATCGTTTGTCCGATGAAAGGCATCGGCATAACCATCAGCAGCAGAATGAGCAATGGTGCCCGAGTGGCATCTTCACAAAAAACCAAAAGAGAAGGGTGCAACGTCTACGATAGAGGGAACTCCAAGAACTTGTCGCTCGGGAGCAGAAACCCGATCGCCCCAAGAGGACCAGGAAAGAATGGAGCGTAAAAGCGAAAGCTGATCGGGATAAGGAAGAAACCGTGGGGGTCAACATGGTGTTTTTTCTTCCAGTAGAGTATCGGGCCGCCCTCAATAGTGACGATGAACAGGCTGAGGCAATGGCCCAGCTGGTGTTGGCACCTCAATCGGCCATATTTGACAAGCCAAGCGATCCCGACGATCGGCACTTGAGGCCTCTTTATATCAAGGGATTTGTAAACGGCAAACCAATGGCCAAGATGTTAGTGGATGCGGAGCAGCCGTCAATATCATGCCATACTCGACATATCGGAAGCTCAGAAAGAGGCCGGAGGATCTGATCAAAACGAATATGATTCTCAAAGACTTCGGCGGCAACTCATCAGAGGCTAAGGGAATCCTCAACGTGGAGCTCACAGTCGGAAGTAAAACGGTACCAACTACATTTACCGTTATTGATGGAAAAGGCTCCTACAGCTTGCTACTAGGGCGCGATTGGATCCACGCCAATTGCTGCGTCCCCTCTACAATGCACCAGAACCTCATGCAGTGGACCGGAGATCAAGTGGAGGTGATCCCTGCCGATAAATTGGTTAACGTAGCAACGACCGATTTGTCAGTTTGGGAGATGGAAGGCATCGATTGCCTGTCAGGCAGAGCCTAGGATGGTGACTTTCTGGACGTATCGAGCGATGGAAACAAACCAGTCAATAATGATAAACCTAGACTTACACTATAAAGGCACCATAGATGAGATTGAGGGTAAACTCGGTCAAGGATTCGCTACGACCGATGAGCTACAGGAGGTAGACATCAGACCCGGTGACCGACCGAGACTAACTTTTATAGGTGCTACACTTCCTGAGGCAATAAAGAAAGAATTGATTGATTTATTACGAGAGTATTGGGATTGCTTCGCTTGGGAATACCACGAGATGCCAGGATTAAGCCGATCGATTGTAGAACATCGGCTCCCGATAAAACCAGGATATCGGCCGTTCAAGCAAACTCCTCAACGATTTAAGACAGAACTGTACCAAGACATCAAGGCCGAAATCACAAGGTTATATGATGCAGGGTTCATAAGACCATGCCGATACGCTGAGTGGGTATCAAACATCATCCCTGTGTTGAAGAAGAATGGAAAACTTAGAGTATGCGTGCACTTCAGGGATTTAAACAAGGCAACGCCCAAAGATGAATATTCGATGCCGATTGCGGATTTGCTGGTGGACGTGGCATCGGGCCATAAGATAAAAAGTTTCATGGACGGGAATACAGGATACAACCAGATATTTATGGCAGATGAGGATATTCCCAAGACCGCATTCCGATGCCCTAGCACCCTTGGATTATACGAGTGGGTAGTAATGTCTTTTGGGTTGAAGAACGCCGAAGCAACATACCAGAGGGCTATGAATTACATATTCCATGATTTGATCGGCGGCCTGGTGGAAATCTATATAGATGATGTAGTGGTGAAATCAAGAAGTATCCAAGGACATACGGCCGATCTACGACAAGTACTAAAGAGAACAAGAAAATACGGGCTGAAGATGAATCCTGAGAAATGCG
>KE371751.1:1469294-1485009 GCA_000418225.1 Zizania latifolia | reverse complement strand
CCCTCTTCTCTCATGCGTTGCATACCGTAGAAACCAATTAAATGACTTGATGAACGATGTGCAAGCTTTTGTTACAAGTTCTTGTCTTTATTGTCTCACATGATTATTGAATGAATATCTTGTTGTTGAGATGATGATTATCAAGTGCTTGTGATTCGTTTTGAGAGAATACACTTTTTGAGAGAGTTTTCTTGTTGCCCAAGCTTTATTTGTTCTTGATGATGATCGTGATAGATTGATTGCTTTTGTGCGGTTCTTCGGCAATAGAACGCTTGTTGCACTCATCTACACTTTGGTCATCATCTTCCTCTTTTGGACAACTTGGTTTTGAGAGTTTTTGAAGGTTTTTCGTGCTGTTCTAGGCAAATCGGAACTTCCGGTTTGCCACCGGAACTTCCGTTTTGAACCTTCTGTTTGGCGTTCTGGATCAGTCGGAACTTCTGGCTCTGATCGAAACTTCCGGTACATCGGAACTTTCGATTTGAGCTCTCTGTCTGGTGTTCTGTATCTATCGGAACTTCTGGCTCCGACCGGAACTTCCGGTACATCGGAACTTCCGGCTCCAAATCAGAACTTCCGATTTGGACCTTCTGTCCAGAATTTTATTTTCCGCTGATTTTCTGTTTTGCGCCCATTCACGCCCCCTCTGGTCGCTAGATTCGGTCCTACAAGAACATCGAGCGCCTTCATCGTTTTTATGTTTAATAATATTTCGTTAATAATCTTCTTCGATGATACATGTCTAGGCACACGTCAACCCCAGGACGCCACTTTCTTCATTGACACTACCGAGTACTTTCCCTAGGACATGCATCTGGGTTAGGAAGGGGTCAGCCCTCAGGCTGTACACCCGTAGTCGAGCATCACTCTCACTGACCTTGCCGATTACTTCCACCCCCCCCGGCATGCAACTAGGCTAGGAAGGGGTCAGCCTTCGAGCTGTACACCCACAGTCGAGCATTACTCCGCACAATCCTCGCCTTCATCGGAGGAGATCATCACCGACCCTGAGAGACCACCCCAAAGGAATAGCAGTATTTGGCCGACCTCGGCGGTGGGATTAGATACCTTCTCAAGGTGCCTGCACCGGCAGATGTCTCCAGCTCTTTCCGCAGGATCGAGCCTCTACCTTGGTATCCGAACATCAAGACAGGTAGCACAAAAACGTCAGATGGTACCATGTTAGCAGAAAGATGCCACCAAGAAGCCTCAGGAAGGATACAACATCCTACTGTGACGATAAAATCAAGAATCACACATTGCACAAGTGTAGGTAAAAACAAACTCACACAAGGATCAACATACCAGACAAACCCGACGATTTGAGATCAGAGCAGCCAGTTCAACGGCCAAGCCAGCACATCATGGATCCATGGGGCAGCAAGTATTATCAACAATATCTCCCTTACAGGTGTGAAGAAGAAGGGGTCTCAATGTAGAAGAGAATGAGTCAAGAGGACCCGTTGCAGGACTTAGCTGGGCGAGGGGGGCGCCGGCTTAAATAGAAGCGTTCCCACAGCATCAGCACGGCGAACACCACTTCAATCATCGTGCGCTTTATGATGGAGAAGGCGAAGCGGTTCGCGCTGCATTAACTACATCAGTGCATGCGGCGCGTAACTCTGTTAGAAGCAGAATGTCTTTTCAGCTTTTTTGCCTGCCATGCGATGACCACGGATGGGATAAGGAACTATAAAACAGCCTTTTTGGCGCAACAGGTGAAGTCTACGATGGTTAAGATCGTCTATGCTGGTGGGTCTCACACTTGGGGGCTCGCACACGTCCGAAGACCTTCATGCTCAGGGCCTTACATGCCCGAGGACCTCCACACTCGGGGGCTCACGTGCTCGGGGGCTCGCCCAACCTGAAGTATGAGTCCTTAGGACCAAAAATCCTCGAGAGCTCATAAAGCTCAATATGCCTCAACCCCATGGGCATCTCGATGCATGAGGGGCCCGAACAACAGGACATCAATCTATTAAAAGACTCAAGATCAATTTATTTCTAGTTCATCACAAGTTCAAGACTTCAAGCACGACCTTTTTTAGCAAGGTCTCAACACAGACAGGATTATGAAGCAGAAGATTATTATTTGTAAGATATTCTTGGACCCTCGAGCAAAATGTTCTATTTAACACGAGACTCGGGGACTACACCGTGTGGGTGCACCTATGCGGTGCAGCACATACGAAAGAAGACGAATGAAGGCTTTTTCAAGGACATTACAGTTTGACAAAATATATTGAAGTTCTAAATCAAAAGAGAGCTCCTCTCAACTTGTTTTTTTCTGAAGATTTCTTCAACAAGGCCGAGAGGAGCTCGGGGGCTGCTGTCGGGGATGTGATCCTCAGGTGCCTCATAGTTGGGCTTATCAGACTGGACCAAGGGTAGGCCAAGACCAGCATTGACCATCCGATATGGCCCATAAACGTGGATTTGATTCCGATAAGGAAAGTAAAGTCCTTATCGGGTAGTTAAGCTCTAGATATATTATCTAGAGGTTTATTTGTACCGGAATCCTTGTAATTGGGGATTTAGTACCTGAGTTTGGTAGGAAATCTAAGTCCTACCCGAGATAGAGACCTAGGATTGTTAGGCTTATCTTCTGAGTATATAAAAGAGGCGAGACTCCCAAGAGGCATCTCATCTACAACCCAACTCATCTAGCTCATCATCAAGCTTTAGCGTATTTTTCTTACTTTCGACGCCCAAGCCTTGATAGCTTGATTACGTCGTATTATAAGATCCACCATCATAGTAGGCGCCAAAACACTAGAGGTAGAGCTATTATCCTTCAGGAGGCCTGAATCAGTATAAACCTTGGCTCTTGCATTCTAGAGTCAATCATCGGGTTCGAAGGCGTTGCGCTTCCCTTACATACATCTAATCACCACCTCTGATACCCCCTTAGGTGGACTGATCGGTGATTCACTGATAGACACGTTGTTACACAGGCACTCCAACCGACACGCGTTTATGAGAGACGGTCAATCTTCATCAACAAACGGTCAACTCAGGGGGTATCACACATGTTCAAACCCGATGAGCGTGAACCGATGGACTAAAAGTTGATCGGGATCAACAAGCAAAAGGTCGAATGCGAAAATTTTCGAACTTTTTCAAAATTTCTTGAGTTTGGTTGAACTAACTCAGGAGGGCATCGCGCCTGCTCAGATCCAATGAACATAAACCGGAAGGCCGATCAGAAGATATGTCCGACCAAATAGTCCAAGTCCTTGCACAAGGGCTCATCGGCAGAGAAGAGGGAGACAATCATCTCTAGCAAGATAAAATGCATCAAGATAAAATTCTTCGATAGATATTTTATTATTCAAGGGAAGGACATTACAGAAGCCGATGGTGGATTATAGTGTGGACAAAAAGCATTATAAACTAAGGACGGTATCGACTTGAGTCCTCTCAAAGGACACAATAGTGTTGGTCGCATCCTCGTCGCTGTCGACAATTGGTCGAAGGAGTTGCTGCTTCTGAGCTCGTTCCTCCGTCAGGTTGATTTTCTCGGTTTTCTAGGAAGAGATTTTGATCGGCAGGTCTTGCAAGAACTACTGCTGCGAAGCTGATTCAGCTGATCGGTTCGGAGGCGTATTTCTTGAAGAAAGCGATCTTTCTCCACTTTCAGCCAATCGAGGTAGGCTTGTTCTTCGGCAGAAAGCTTGAGCAGGGCTTGAAGGTGACGATCGATCTCTTGCACCTTCACATTGGTTGACTCGAATCGCTGCTGGTGAACCCATCGCATTCTGCGGTCAGTGAGACCAACGTAGATAGTAAGGTAAGCCGATTGATGCTCGCGAGAATATACCCATAGGAGGATATCAGCTAGGTTTTGCGGAAGCCGAATCTACTACATTCTGAAGGCGTGATCATGCTACTTCAATATCTTTAAAGAAGACACCGATTAGGCATTGGAGGTACTGAAGTAGAGCTGATAGGTCACTTGGCACAGAATCTTGAGGAGAGAGGGCCCTATCCGACGCTTGGGATTCCTATAGGAAAAATAGGGTGAGCCGATAAAATCTAGAGATCAACAAATGCAACCAACAAGCTACCTAAGGATATCAGCATGTAGATGAAGCGCTCACAGCTAGCAGGGAATCGCCAGAATTGTTATCATCGCCGAGGTAGAAGTTCAGGTGGTTCGGATCATGGTCACCATCGGCACTGGCCGGCTATGTTGGGGCATTTGAATTGCTGAAGATGAAAGGTCTGGCGAATGCAGAATTAGAATGGTTGAAGTCTAAAGCTCAAAGACGAAGGTGAAATACGTGAGGGATTCAAAACGGATGAAGTAAGAAAATTAGCAAGCAAGGACCGAATAGTCAGAAGGAACTTACTGGATCATGATCACTTGAAGCGTCGTGATCGTTCAGCTTGACCTTTTTACTTGGTGAAGAGCTCGGAGCATCGGATGCCATGGCAAGAAGTGAGGGAAGAAGAGAAAAGGTGAGCTGGTATATGATGAAAATGACCAAGCTTGAAGAAGGAGGTGTATCGGGGAAGACTTATACTCAGCGATCCGACGATGTAGTTCTCGAGGGAGATTTTGAAACATGACATTTCTCATTTTGAACTCAGGGGGCATGTGTTGATATCGAAATCTGGACCGACGCATCATCAGCTAGGTGACCCAGGCAACAAAGAGCCGATGGGCTGCCGATGGAGGGCTTTAATAGGCGAAGACAGATCGTGTGCGACGTGGGCTGATACTTTGTTATTAGTTTTCATTTAGTTAATAAATAAATTAAGTTAGTTAGGATTCTACGTTATCCCTAAATGACGTATCAATCCAGCTATAAATATGTAAGCATGGGGTCATCATAAACAGAGACACACAATTCAGTCAATCAAACCCTTCGACGCATCGCCAACTTTAGGTACATAGCATTAGGACGATTCTCCGCCAGAGTTATGGTTGCATCGGTTGAGTCTGATTCTCCGCCCATTGGTAAGCTGATTCATGTGTTCATGGCTTTTTGGTTAAGTCTGATACTATGATTAGATGGAGTAGGATTGCTAGTTATCAATTAAATACATTGATTATTATTCTTTTACCGTGTTCTATAGATTGGATCTCTGTATTTGCTAATCATGGTGTTTTAACTTATCGAATTAGATTAGATCGTATGTCAATCGGCAACGGCACGCTGCCTCAGTTAGGTTTGATCCGTGGCATTGACAGGGTCACATACAGGACGATCTGGTTCGATGTCCTAAAATGGCGTTCATCAGAGTTTTAGCCAATGAATTATCTATCACTCTTTTAATCGGATTTATCATAATCATTATGCTCTTAATAACCCATATTTACGTTGCATCGGTTTAGTTTAAACTGTAGAGATTGGTATTATCGAGTTATGTTACTGGAGCTAATTGGCAGGGTTTATTGTTTTACATAGATTTATTCTGACGAATCATGATTCTCGTATGTGCTATCGTTGTCGGTGCCGATGGGCTATTGCCGATAGCGTTAGGACATCTCACGTCTGTTTTTTGTCAATTATAGGGTTAAATTGACTGACATGCCTACTGACACCTCCGGGTTATTTAGGACCTGCACTAGAGCTAAGCAGACACTCCTAGGCCTTCGAGTGTGAAGACGTAAGAATACCTATGATTTTTGCGTCAATAGAGATATGGATTGGGAGAAAACCATCACTTTCTTACTTACGTATTTAGGGGTGTTTGGCGAAAGTCAATGCCTCAATTATGAAGAATCGTAAGTTAGGACCTAAGACAGTGAATTGTGTCTTTCTAGGCTATGCTAAGAGAAGCATTGTATATAGATTTTTAGTAGTAAAATCTGAGGTGCCTGATATACATGGATAATATTTTAGAATCTCGTGATGCAATATTTTTTGAGAATATGTTTCCTACGAAAGATATGCATAACACTGCTAGATTTTTAGCTGAGATAATTCCTGAACCTGATACACCTGTTAATTTTAAGTCTTCTGAATAACACACTCAGACTGACGAAATCCTTGAGGAGGATGACAGTGACGCTCCTAGGAGTAAGAGACAAAGGGTTGCAAAATCCTTTGGTGACGATTTCACTGTGTACCTTGTAGATGACACTCCTACTACCATTGTTGAGACATATGCAACTCTGAATGCAAATGATTGAAAAGAAGCTGTCTATAATGAGATGGACTTGATTCTATCCAATTGTACATGAGAGCTTACTAAACGACCGTACGGTTGCAAACCCGTGGGTTGTAAGTGGGTATTCAAGAAGAAGCTTAGGCCTGATGGTACTATTGAGAAGTACAAGGCTCGGCTTGTGGCCAAAGGTTACACACAAAAAGAAGACGAAGACTTTTTCGATACTTATTCACCGTTGCTAGACTGACCACTATCAGAGCATTACTTTTCCTAGCTGCCTTATATGGTCTTATCGTTCATCAAATGGACGTTAAGACAACTTTCCTCAATGGAGAGTTGGATGAGGAGATCTACATGGATCAGCCTGATCAGTTTATAGTGAAGGGTCAAGAGAGCAATATGTGTAAATTATTAAAGTCTTTGTATGGCCTGAAACGAGCACCTAAACAGTAGCATGATAAGTTCGACATAATTTTAACTTCTGTAGGCTTTTTCATAAATGAGGCTGATAGATGTGTATACTATCGATATGGTGGGGGCGAATGAGTTATATTATGTTTGTATATGATAACATACTGATCTTTGGTACAAACATTGATGTGATCAATAAAGTCAAGTCTTTTCTATTCAAGAGCTTTGATATGAAAGATCTGGGAGAAATTGATGTAATTCTCAACATCATATTGATTAAGGACGAGAATGGGATTACACTTTTGCAATCCCATTATGTGGAGAAGGTCTTAAGTCAGTTTGGCTATAAAGACAGCAAGCCTTCTCTAATAACTTATGATCCTAGTGTGATACTTCGAAAGAACAAAAAAATTGCTAAAGATCAACTAAGATACTCTCAGATAATCGGTTCACTCATGTACTTAGTTAGTGCAACGAGACCCGACATATCTTTTGCTGTGAGCAAATTGAGTAGGTTCATGTCTAACCCGGATAGTGATCACTGGGATGCACTTGAAAGGGTTATGCGCTACTTGGTAGATACTATAAGTTATGGGATTCACTATTCTAGGCACCCTGCCATGCTTGAGGGATATAGTGATTCGAACTGGATATCTAATACCGATGAGCTTTATGCCACGACTGGTATGTTTTTACCCTTAGAGGTGGTGTAATATCATAGAGGTCTTGCAAACAGACCATTTTGACGAGGTCAACCATGGAAGCAGAACTCACTACTTTAATACAGTAACTACTAAGGCAGAGTGGCTGTGTGAGCTATTGATGGACTTGCCGGTGGTTGAAAAACTAATGCCGGTTATCCTTATGAACTGTAACAATCAAACTGTGATAGTCAAAGTGAACAGTGCTAAGGATAATGCGAAGTCATCAAGACAAGTTAAAAGACGATTGAAGTCTGTCAGGAAATTGAGAAACTCTAAATGGGCATTTGAGATCTGGTGGGGGATTATTAGAATTTATATAGGCTAGCCCATGTATTAATCTAGAAATTCCAAATAAATCTCAAAGGCCCATGCCATGTAAGAGGATGATGAAAACATTTAGTTCCATATTGCTAGTGTAGGTGGAGGATGACCAATTTATATAGTGGGATTGTCTCCATCTCACTAAGCTATATGTATGGGGGAGAGAAAGGGAGCTCCACACTCTCGCGCTCGCTCGCCTCGCCTCACTGAGTCGGGCTCGGGCATAGGCCGGGCCGGGGTGGGGCTGGGGCTTCACGGGCACGCGGCACCTGCGTGAATGGTCCGTCGAAATTTGGCTCCTCGTCTTACGAGGATGCAACCTTCTTTTGCCATTCTTAATTTTTGAAAAATAGGCACGTCCGAAAAATGGAAACAGAATCGGTTGAGATTGCGATCACGACACGAGATCGTGCGGACTCCCATATACATATATCCAACTTGCAGCCTCAAAAAATCAAGTTGTAACAGATTAGATCAGAACACAACTGAGCTAGGGTTTTGCCTCTCCTCTCTGCTGCGCCGCCGCCGTAACCTACTTCATCTTGTCTGTCGGCGTGCACCAACGAACAGGAGAGCAGGTCTTCGGAACCTGTCGCCCTTGTAATCCTGCACCGGGAGAGGGCGAATAAGGTTTTTGGAAAGCGCTCCGCGTAACTGCTCACGTCCGTCATCACGATGCGCCTTCTGTCTGCGTCGACTGTAGGTCGTTGTAGGGTACTATGATCTGACACCAACAGGAGCAACTCTGCATCGGCCACGGTTTCTTCTTCGGCTACCGTACAGTACGTGCACTATTTTTCTGTATGGTTCTTAATCATGTTTAGTAAGATCAAGGTTATACTATTCATGTTAACTAGTATGCTAGATCTATTCATGCTAGTTCTTGTGGATACTATAATTTATTTAATTCAGAATTTAATCACGTAATTGCATAATTATCCAACAAATAGATAGTCAAAAACCCGCTCAGGAGTTTTTGTGTCACGTGCTACCGGACGCGATGGGTTGGTTTCAGTTAGGCAGGAGTTTCCTCGCCAATTCGAGCTGAAATCAACTGATGCGTGCATGCAGATGCAAGCAAACACGCCGGCGAATTAATTCTGCAGCAATTAGGAGCAGACATCTGTAGAGGATGATCAGTAGCTAAAGATTTCCTAGCTTGACAAACGGAGACAGAGATGGCCTTAACAAGTTCGTTTATTTCTGCTTGGTAGCTCACACGTTTAGGAGATTACGATTACGAGCACTTCTGTCTGTCGGCAAAAACAGCTATAGAGAAGCAATTTGCACACCGCAAGCTGAAAAACTGTTCTGAAGTCAGAAAGAGTTGCCGTTTATTCAGAAATGCATCCAGCGAAGAACAATTCTCCTGAACCGGTCTTCATTCGTCAGCTGCATGATAACTATATTAGATTGCAGATCATTAGACGGGGCATGACTGCATAAGAAGATTCTATTTTGTCAGCTTGTTCAAGAGAAGATTACCCGTCAATTCTTCGAATCAATTGCCCGGTATTAGTGGCTTTCAAAGGCAAGGAATACCTGTTCTTACAAGACAGCTAGAGCCTGGAAGTGTTCAGTCAAAACGCACACCCAAAACCACACTGATAAGCACGCAATTGTCACTAGTATTTGCCACGGATCTTCATACTTCAGTCTAAGCAAGCAAAAGGCTTCCAAGAAGTTCACTGGAATACAAACAATTGCTTTTAAAAGCCATTTGCTTTATAAAAACACAGACTTAAATAAGATTTCTCAGGCGCCTTCTAGCAGAAGTTTTTTGTGCTCTCGTAGTCCGAATAAAAAAAGGATGCAAGAAGATGACAGAAAAGCTGGAAATTAGCAGGTTGAACATTTTATTTAGCACAAGATCAAGAATTTCTCAATCTTCTTCTGGGAACTCTGAACTTTTCAATATTTACATGTCAATGACTCGTTTCTTGCCAGCTAATTTTGTGATGTTCGCATTGGAGATTTTGTCAGAAAGTTTACAATTTAGCCGTGAGAGGATAGCCAAAGAGCTGACTTATTACCGTTTCAATGGTACAGTGACACTGACACCTACGATCTCACATCCATAAGGATCTGGAAGTCTAAAATGTAGTTGGTAGAAGTAAATCCACTGTATGATGATTTGACACTCAAAACAAATGGTTTTGAGTGTTTATTGGTCTTTCTTATAAGTGGTTAAACAATCAAATAACTACTTATTTTTGGTATTGTATCATCGAATATTTCATAAAAAACAGTTACTGATCACACATATGAAACTCTTTCTTAAAGGTATAATGTACGAGTTCTCACTGACGAGAAATTGATCATCTGTTTCCTTGTCGATCTTAGTTTATTTCTAAGTCGTGTCATCACCAACGAAGGCTTCATACAAGGGCCGAATTATCGATATTGTTTATTATAGCTCGCAGTAACATACTGACATATCGAATTATCGATATTGCCAAAGCTTTCAATTGTCTTCTCATTCCTGGAGAGCACAAAAACATTCATAAAACTACTCTGAACTTTACTTAGTTATGCCTTTGCTTCCATTTCAATTGAAAAATATAATAGATGAAATGGATAAACAAGATTTTGAGATATCTCTCTCTCTTTGCTTGATTCGTGCACTTCACTTTTTTCTTTTCTAAAGCATGTTCCATGCATGAATTTTACGGAAATAATATAATTTCATATAGACATTTTGTTTTGACAGAGCATGATCAATCATAGATCTTTATTCTTGCAAGCAATCAAGAACTAGCAAAATCAAAATGAACAAGCACTCAAATACTAATATAGTATATGAGTCTCAAAGAAGGTACCAAGAAAAGTGGAGTTCTGGAACACTGAACGGTGATCTCACTAACCAGGCTTCAACTAGTAAAATAAAGCTAGACTTTGGTTTCAATAAAAACTCAAATGCAACTGATGTTCCTAGGGTATTTATAGTCCTAGGACGTGATTCTAGAGTATGAAAATTTATTACATAGGGAAACTATAATTATTTCCTAAACATATTCTGACTAGAAAAAAAAGCTAATTAATTTGGTGATTCTAATTGACTGGGATAAAGTTTTTAGAAGGAATTAAATTGCTTGAAAGTAGACTTCTCTAGCATTCAAAAATTCTAAAAACTTCCAAATTACAGAAGGCATTACAAAGTTATAGTTATTTTAATTCAGCCTCTCTGCCACGGTGGACTCTGACGCGTCAAGTTTATATGTTTTCTTTCATGTTCTTTATTTGCCACGATAAAACATGATTGGAGTGTCTCAAAAACCGTAAGTTGGACTTCAATCAACTTTATCAATATTCCATATATTTTTTGTTTGTTTACTATATAATGTAATTATGGTCATATCTAAGTCAGTGATGCCCTTATCATGGGGTGATCTAGGAAGACGAATAGGTGACACGGTGATCTGGGCTAGGGATCACATGAGGGAATAGATGAAAAAAATGGTTAGTTGTTTGCCTATGTGACCTAATTTTTAATATAGCGATTGAAGTTTACGGAATCTTAAGGATGTGTGAAGATTTATGGCGATGAATTATTAGAATGGACTCCCTAAAATAAGTTATAAGAGCTAATTTTTAGATTATTGAAGTTGCTCTACTCTAGTATTATATTTTATATATTTTACTTTTATATCACTAACATATTAATATTACTTATCATATCTATATCTATCATCTCTCAATTTACATTCTCTCTCGTGTGTGTCGACGAATCAGGCGAGAGCGGATAAGTCACTTCTTAGAAATTAGAAATAGGAAGAATATAGGAATGTTTATGATATTTAAAAATTAAGAATCAAATATAGGAGTTATTAAAGAGTCGAAAATCACTAGCAATAGAAATAGGAAGTTTGACATATATCGCTAGTGTCATCTCATATCTCTCCTTCCTCACGGCTTCCTTCTTCCTCTGCATCTCCACGACTCTTAAAACCCTCGCCACCACGAGCTCTCCACGAAGCCAAGTCAAGGCAACCCAATGGAAGTAACGATGCGCTCGGCCTCGCCGCTGCCGCTGCGCGACTTCCAGTTCGACAGCGCTGCAGCGAGCCCGTACGCCACGGCGCCTTCCAGCCCGAGCGGCCGCCTCGCCACGGCCGCGAGCCCTTTCATGACGGCGCCGCCGTCGCCGAACCCGTTCGACGACCTCATGCTGCCGCCGGAGACGCCGCGGCTCACCGGCGCCAACCCGTTCGATCTCTTCCACCCCTTCAGCAGCGCCAGCGCGCCCGCCAGCCCCAGGCGTGCCGCCGCTATATATGCGCAATTTGCGGAGGGGAACAACGCCGGCAAGGACGAGGAGGAAAACGACGACTGCATGGAGTTCCATCCGCGGGCGTCATACACCACTAACGCTTCGGCGGTGCCGTTCGACTGGGAGGAGAGGCCCGGGACGCCGAAGGCAGGGCTCGGCGGCGCGGTGTGGGATACAGACTTCGAATTCGGCACGCTCGTTGACAAGACCGCGCCGGAGCAGAATCTGACGACGGCCGACGAGCTCTTTGAGAAGGGTAAAATCAGGCCGTTGAAGCCACCGCAGAAGACGACCGACGAGCTCTCTGACAAGGGCAAGGTCCGACCGCTGAAACCGCCGCCTGGGCTGCTCGACGGCGGGAGCGTCGCGTCATCGCCGCGGTCACCGATGAGTAGAGGCGGCTTGTGGTCGCCCCGGCGACGGAGCAGAGTCGGTTCCGGCGTAGACTTCGATCCATTCGCCGCCGCGCTGCTGGAGGCGACCAAGGCGCCATCGCCGCTCGGCGGCAAAGAAGCCAACGGCGTCGCCGCCCCAGGCTCCCCGCCGAAGAAAGCCGAACCTTTCACCACCCGTCCAGCCTCCAAGAGCACCGGTTGGCGGAGGTGGCCGCTCATCGACCTCTTGTTCCGGAGCTCGTCGGAACGCGGCCGCGTGAACAAAGACCCGATCTTCAAGTACTCGCCGGTGCAACATCCCGACGCGCCGGTGAAGAAGGCGAGTGCACAGCCAACGACGAGCAAGACCAATGACAAAGCCGACTTCTTGAGCAAGCCCAAGAAGCACGCCGGCGACAAGAACGCCTCGGCGGCGGATGGCATCCTCGGATCAGTCCGGCTGAGCCCACTGCAGCGGCTGGCCAAAGGGCTCAGAGGAAGCTCGTGGTACTACGGCCGCAGCATGACGGCGCTGGGGACGAAAGGGTGAAGAAGAATCCACCATCGATGGCCATAGCTTTTCATTACTCTCATTGTTCATAGTTACAAGCTCTGGTGATGGATTTTTTTCTCCTCTTTTTTGAAATTCTACATTTTTCTGAAACTTGTATGAAACCATGTACAATGTGGCGAATATTTTTGTTCTTGGTGTTGGTTTCCTTCTCTTTGTCAAGCT
Source organism: Zizania latifolia (assembly GCA_000418225.1). Taxonomy (NCBI): domain Eukaryota; kingdom Viridiplantae; phylum Streptophyta; class Magnoliopsida; order Poales; family Poaceae; genus Zizania; species Zizania latifolia. The sequence continues at coordinate 1,472,073 of KE371751.1, read as the reverse complement.
TGACTGTATTATCATACTTTATGTGATTGTACATGCTAGAAGAGAGAATATAAAATGGAAAATTGTTAATTCCTTGGCTAATATGCGCTTGATGATTGTCGTGATCCAGCTTATCTTACCTTTGTCCTAAAGTCGGATTCTGCACACACATAAATGGTTAAGTTGTTGGATTATGGACTGCCGAAATGCGCATATTACCAGAGGGAAAAACTTGGGCTTTTTAATTAACTAGTTAGCTCTAAGATATTAAACTATCTAACCTTATGATTATGGATGGGTGTTTGCATATGACATGGGCTAAAGACATAGGGGCAGGTGGACTGTAGGTTCTAAGGATTTATGAATATTTATAGACTTTTTTAAAGGATCCTAGCTATCGTAGTCGTGCAACTGAGAGATTTAATGATCTTTTACTCAAAAGTTTTGTCTATTTAATTATTTATTACTTGTATAAATGATATGTAAGACAAGATTATGAGCAGAGTGTCAAATAATCAAATATTCCATTGATACATGTTATTTCTTTCAATCACATTTCAAAATTTAGCAGATTATGTCCCTGTTTTCCTCGGAAAAACTGATCAAATCTATGTGTACAGGAAGATTTGATACTGAAGTGTGTACAAGAGACAAAATCTTGTGCTCTTTTCTTCTCTTCCATTCTTTTCAAAGGTGCTTCCACCGAAATTCCTTTCTTGCAACCAATAAAAGGGTTAATGTGCATTGGTACTTAGTAGTGGAGCATAGTGAAGTCTAAAGTGGGTGTCGTCTATTCTTGGAAATAAATTCCATGGGAATGGACTTTAAAGTTCACACGGTGAGAACCTTCTTTAGATTAGCGTCACGTGATCACTGTGATAATCTTAATCTGACGACTCTTTTTATGGCTCCGATATCAAGCCCTACCCATTCCTATATTAGAGCTACGAGGAATGTTATTGGATTACCATACTAACACGTAACACTATTTCAAAGGATCCTCGTTGTAGGGACTTTAAAAACCACCTCCATGGAATTTATTTCCCTGTTCTTGTGATCTGACAACCACACGTGCAAATACGTATGCAGCCAAAAGTTCAATGTATACCTAGAGCACTAGTTTAATTTCCTTGAGACCATCAATTGTCAAAAGTAAAGATAGAGTAAAATATGTTTACGCATCATGTTATGCAACAATGCTTGCTCATCATTAAGGAGAACAAAGCATCCAAAGAGTCCCTCTCTCACTCTAAACAGCATGGAACAAGAAAAAACAAATATATTTAGAGAATTTTATGGTGCCCCTAAATTTTATAGACCATTTAATCTATACGATCCAACGACTCAGATTTAAAATCGGTGACCTATTATCTCCTAGAGGTAATAGGTCATATAACCTTCCTTTAATACGTGCGGACTCAGATACATGCAGCAATTAATTTCCATCAGACTTCCGTGATGCACTAGAAAAAATTTGCATGCTAGCCGATTAATTGTTGCATGCACTAGAAAAGAAAATAAGCAACAAACTTTTTGTATAGACGACATGCATGTAGATTACTTTTCGTAATCAAGGCAATTTACTGCCAGTTAGCCTATTTTTTTAAATTAATTATTTTAAATATACTTAATCAATATTTTAGATTAGTTTCAACTATTACTTCCCTCGGAGGTAACGGGGGTACCATAAATGGACCCATATATTTTGTACTCGTCCGAGGCTCTCTTCTAGATAGCTTAATAAGCCATCTAGAAGCCATGATTTACTATCTAAACAAGACATAAGCTTATTTATATTCCCGTTGATGAAAAACTCCTAAAATAAGACTTACCGATTTTAGTTTTATCCACATGTGACCTAATAACAAAAATACCCACGCCTCGGCGCCGTCTACTATAAAGATAATATAGTATTTTTTGACATACTACATAAACAATAAACTATTTTAAAAGCCATTTATAACATGACAACGAGTTTCTCGGAGATTTTATGGATACTAACTTATTTAAATAGTTAAGCTTAAACTGACTTATAAATTAGCTAAAATTGTCTAGAAGAGTGCTGGATATCTTTTTTGAACAACCCACACAATACAGTGTGGAGATTTATATTAATATAGACGAAGAAAATTACAAGATTACAACCTCCCAACCCTAGGAGGTTGTAATCACAAGAAAAACAAAAACACTCCAACAAGGCAAGCAGCACTAACCCTTCATCTAAGGTAGCACTAGCACTAAGTTAGCCACCACTAGGTGAGATCGATCAATACTAACAGGAGAGACGTCAACACTCGCCAAGACAGCTCCAATAAGAAGAGAGAAGAGAGTGGTAAGGACGAGCAACAAGACCTACAAGACGACGCCTTCATGGAGGTCACGATGCCAAAACACCACCATCGTCCACCTAAGAGACTTAGGCAAGGTTTTCACTGAAGAGTCCTGCTATAGAGAAGAGAGAAGCTACTCGACAAAACCCTAAGGGAGAAACATGGCGCCCAAAAGCGTCATCAATATCGGTCCAACAAAGCTGGGCTAGGCCTTCGCTTATAGCTTCCTCTCCCTATCCTAAAGACGCTCCCAGCTACCCCAACACCCAAAACAACCAATGCCGGTAAGCGCCCTGCCACATCGACCCCTCATCACCTAAAGGCCTGGAACGAGCACAAGATCTTGTACACCTATTGCCCCTAATTAGGCCAGCGTCCTACCACCGGCACCACTCCTACACGACGGCAATTACAGCAGACGTAGACCACAAATCCTAAAAACGACCACCACCAGACCCAAGAAGCACCCC
>KE371751.1:1427079-1455891 GCA_000418225.1 Zizania latifolia | reverse complement strand
ACCCCGGAACTTCCGGTTACAGCCGGAACTTCCAGTCATCGGAACTTCCGGATCCTATCCGGAACTTCCGAAATTACCCTTCTGTATCGAATTAATTTGGGTCCGGAACTTCCGGTTACAGCCGGAACTTCTGAAATAGACCTTCTGTATCGAATTAATTTCGACCCGGAACTTCCGACTCCAGTCGGAACTTCCGAAACAGACCTTCTGTATCGAATTAATTCTGACCCGGAACTTCCGACTCCAGTCGGAACTTCCGGTTCGTCCAGAAAACCAAATTCAGGGGCTGGCCCGAAACTTCCGGTCCTACCGGAACTTCTGGATGCTCCAGAACTCCAGAACTTCCGGCTATAGCCGGAACTTCCGATTCCCCCAGAATTTTCTTGGGCACAATTCCATCAAAACCGACTCGGGATAGAGTTTTGGGTTGTTGGTCTCGCCCCTTGATTATATAAGGGAACGAGGAACCGCCCAGAGGCATGCTTTTGTGCTTTCATCGCTTTAGCTTGAAGGCTCACCGCTTTGTAAGCTTAGACACAAATATAATCCACCAAAACACTGCACGTAGGGCTATTATCTCTCGGGAGGCCTGAAACAGTATAAACCTTAGCTCTCATTGTTTAGAGTCGACCATAGGGTTTGAGAGTGCAACGCTTTCCTAACTCTATATTCACCACATCGGGTACCCCATTATGTGGATTACTTGGTAATTCACCGACAGTTGGCACGCTAAGTAGGGGGTCACGGTAACTCTCACCAGAACCTGATAGTATCTCCACACCTTCTTTCTGCCAGACCAAGGATGACGTTCGTCCTCGATGACACCACGTATATCACCGACTCAACTAGAAGGCAGGTACCCTTCGATTCAGCACCAGCTACATCCCGGTCCCCACGCTAGGTCCTTGACCCCTTCACCGCCCAAAAAGCAGATTGGGTCATTAAGTATCTGACCAATACAGTCATGGAGATGGTGATGGATCAACTCGCTAGCTAGGTCACCAACCAAGTGATCTAGCACATAACGGGACAGATGGCGGCATGACCAGGATGCCTGGAAGACTTGCATCCTCAAGGCTCACCCTCCCGAGCTCGGGAAGACTTCCCCGAGCATGTCAGGGGATGGCTCGCCAGTTGGCTCACTCGGCTATGCGCTGAAGTGATCAATGAGAGCCCCATGGTGTTCGAAGCCACCTCCAGCCAGTGCACCAAATCAATAGGGTGCCAAGACGGAGACTTTTGGAGCTCCCAGTCGACTAGGCTTCATTCTGAGGTCCACCAAGTCAACGTCAGGCATAGTGGCATTCCTCGAGACCCCATCGCCAAAATTGACTCAATTCAAGAGACCCTAGCTAGAATGTCACAGAACCCAGGACTCCGGAAGGGAAGCACTACCCTCTAGAAGGCTGCCCAACAGCTCAAATAGTCGAGAGAAGAGGGTCAAGGCGACTCCTCGGGCCAGACTTGGCAACAACGCCAAGAAGCTCAAAAAAAGGTGTGGCGCTAGAAGTTTCGCATGACGAAGGAACACCGCGACGCGAGGCAGATGATCTCTTCAGGTCATAAGGGCGACAACATCGACGCCTAGAGACGGACCCCAAGGCCGATCCCTTTTGGGGCCGCACCCGACGATGCACTTTTGTGGAGATTCCAAGTTTCGCTGACCCTAAGATTCTTTTCCCCATTCAGCTATGTACTCTTGTATCTTAGTTCTTGAGTACATAAATCTAAACATCATTTTTTACACCTTATATTCTTATTCATCATCGACCAGCAAAGCTTGACCCCTCTTGAGTTAATGCAAACATGTCGTACACCTAGCCTGCTAGTTGTGCCCCTATGAAGTAGCTCTAGGTTTGGCGCTATCATCCGTGTGGGTGAAAAAGAGCCGGTAGCAACACCCCTCTCAGTACTCGACTAATTGCTAAGATCCTCGGGGGCTCAAGTCCTTAGCCTCAACTTTGTCAATGCTTCGAAGGTCTCGAGAACTCGTGATGTCTGATGTTGGGTTCGTGTGTACATAGCATTAGATCCCTGCGCCTAAGACTATATGGCTATACAAGGAGCTCGAGACCTGACCACAGCTTCGCAAAGGACTTAATCAAAAATCTAGAGTTCAAAAGCTTTGGGGAACTTGTGATGCATAATGTCGGTAGGCGTGCACGTGGCATTAGATCCCTATGCTGAGCACTATAAGGCTAACTCAAGATTTCTCGAGGGACTGACTACTTTGGTGCATAAAAATTTCCAAGTCAAGCAAATGAAGGATTTCATTCATAGAGATAAGTTTTTATAAAAGACTTAATCTAACCATCTACTTCTATTTTATAGAGGCTATTTACGCTACTCCTCAGGGGGCGGCTACTGCTCTGGTCATCGTCGGGTGGAAGAAGCTAGAGGTCCCCGACCATAGCTGGGGCAAGTCCCTCCACTCCTTGCCAAAGGGTGAATGTGTCGTCCGGTGACACTCTGTTGGGGAACCTGTTTGCCATCGGCTCGAGGTCCAAGTCAAGGTAGTGTGCTCGGACATGAGTCAAGGCGTGATCAAGCCCGTTCCGCGCCATGTCCGTGACGAACACCCATAGTTGGACCTCCAGGCCCTCGATCCTTCTCGAGAAATCCTCGTCCGAAGTACTCGGGCTCGATGGATCGTCCACCAGAAGATGGTGGAGCCAGTCGACCATCGAGTGGGCTCGACCCGCCTCCCCCCTCAAAGCCGCTACTCTGGCCTTGAGCTTAGCAACCTAAGCCTCGGCCCGAGCACGGTATGCTACACAAAGAGTGAAGGAAAACAGCATCAAAGCCAAGGTAGAAAATACTAGAAGCACAAGAGAGAAGATAGGAGGACTTACTACCTTGCTCGGTGGTGGCGTTTTGCATTGCTGCCTTGACCGTCTCATAAGTGCTTCGTAGCACTTCTGTGGTGGCCCGAGCAGCCTTCTTCATTGACTTCACCGCCTCCGCATCGGACTTGGTGGCCTCCTCCTGCCGCATGGCCTCCTCGGCCATCTTGGTGGCATTATCAGCAGCCACCATCAACGCGTTCCCCTTGGCCTGGGCCTCAACGCCTTCTCGCGTCAAGGCCTCGACCCTCGCCTCAAGGTCAGCACACTCATGCATGAGCTGCTCGACCTCAGCCTTGAGGGTGGCCTCCCGGCCTGCCCTGGAGGCCTCCCCCATGTGCCCTGGCCAACCCGGTGAAATCCTTTGGACTTGCCCGTCAACCTCACGTGGAACCGCTGCACGACAAAGATGATACAATCAGTCAAAAGAGGACAGAAGAACAAGATAGCAAAATAAAGGCCGAGGGCTCACCGCCAGCCACCTAGCTAGCTGGGCGCTGATTTCCTCGAGGGCCGCCCCCTTTGAGGACTCGGATGCCTCGACCTTGATCAGTCGGGCGATGATTCTCGACGCGCTCTCAAGCACTAGGGCTGTCAACTGGTCGACAGATGCACCACTACCTAAAGATCAGTCAGGGCCATCGATGGGCTAGCCCCGACCACCACCACCTGCCAGGCTGGTGGGTCCTTCACAGTCACCGCCTCCATCATTGCCGAATCGACAACCTCTGCCACAGATGCCACAACATATTGTGCTACAACATCTTCACCAGCTGGTGGCATGGCGGGCACTAGGACCTAGCCCACTGAAGCTCTCCTACCAAGACCAACGACGTTGGGATCCACATCATCCTCGATAACTAGAGCAGGAGCGCTGGCGGTAGGACTCACATTATCCCTGATAAGACCCCCGCCAATGCGATCCTCGACCGCCACTAGGTCTGAGCCCCTGACCATTGGTGCTGTGGCTGGCAAGGGCGATGTTGCCATTACCCCTAAAGGGAGAGCACCCCTGGGAACCCTGCAAGTCACAGAAGCAGGTATTGAAGACAAACGAAGACTAAAATAGAGCCTACAGCCAAAGGGCAAAGAAACCAAAACTCACCTGGCCACCAGCCAATACGAGCTCGTGAAGTTGTGCCTTACCACCCCCTTTGCCAGAGGAGCAGGAGTCACCATGGCGTTGAAGACAGAGACATTTGCCTCGCTGTCTGACTCATCTAAGTCGGGTAGAATCAGACGTTGGGTCCCGAAGGGTGCCACCCCATCCTTTCCGATCGTGGCTGGCCTCGAGCGCTTGCTCGTCCTGGCTAGTTCCTTCCCCTTCTGCTTTGGCATAGGGGCGGGCATGTCGGAGTCACTCGAGGGCGGCATGCATCGTGGTGGGTCAACACCCATCGGGTGCTCGGGAAGCGAAGGCTGCGAGAAGAACACAACATGACCATAGGGCTAGGCCATGTTACACCGTGTGGGTGATTGGGCATTAGCAAAAACTTAAAGAAAATAATGCCGATGACAATGAAGACACAAATCAAGGGGAAGACTTATCGATAGCTGTCGGTTCGCGATGCAGTATGTCATGAAGCCGAGGTTTGTTGGGAAGCCAGGCTTCCCACTGAAGAAATAGCGGAGCAGCTTGACGACCTTCCCCCGGGTCATCCACTCCGCCATAGGATTGTTTAGGTCCCATGGCCCAAACGCCTCATAGGCCGGCATCGCCTGCTCATGCAGTAGGAGCATCCACCGTGTCAGGAAGCAAGCAACGATGCCGATCCTACTCAGCCTGTCGTGGCAGAGCTTTGTCACTAGCCCTGCCAACTTTTGGACCTGGTCCTACTCTGATGAGCAGCCTTGGTCCATCCACCAGAAGGAGGCCTCTAGCCGGCAATCAATCTCGACCGAGAGGGCTAGCTTGTGGTTCGTGGCATAGAACCAGTCGGTGTGCCAGCCCTTGTTTGAGGTAGTCAGCGACATCTCTAGGTACTACGCCGCCTTCTCTTCATGGCGGAGACAAGAAGTACCAGAAGAGGTTCCAGTGAGGATCCACTCCTAAATACGCTTCGCACATATGTACAAAGATGGAGATTTGGAGGATGGAGTTAGGGTTGAGATTAATGAGGGAGATCTTATAGTGGTGGAGAAGGCCGTGGAGGAAGGAATGCGTGGGAGGCCAAGCCCGTGGAGGATGAAGTACTCAAACATCACCACCTCATTGGAGTCTAGCATCGAGAAGCTCTCTCCCACCATCGCTTGCTTGCCCGAGATCACTTGGGCTGGTAGGAGTTGTGCTGCCTCCAACGTCGTAAGCTTCGTCGGTGTCATCGCTGATGCCTGCCACTCATCGGACCGCACTAGGATGCTAGGGGCCATCGGCTTGAGCAGAAAAAGGCACCGAGCGATGCAAGAACAGACCACGAAGCAGCAGTGGCACCCTGGATGGTGGGAGGCCAGTGGGAGAAGACCAAGGAAGTAGAAGACGAAGGAGTTGGATGGTTGCAGCAAGGCATGGACAAGGATTTGAACTTGCAGTGTGCAGATGAAGGAGGGGAGCAATTTATATAGCCGTGCGATCCCCACCGTGATGTCAGCCACGATCACCATGAACCGGCATCACTTTGGTTGCCACACGTGCCTCGATCATGCTAATAAGATAGTTTCGCCTCCCTATCTATACCCGGTGACTGTGACTAGACTAATCAGAGCGAAAGACGTTCGCCTGTCCCTTCAACTGTTGCGCATTAGCTATGACCAGAGCAAGCCAAAAAGCAACTTTTCGCCTCAATTACAAAGACAACAGATGGAGTTCGCGACGCATGGGTTCCTTAGGAGCTTGGGGGCCACGTGCATGAGGCCTCGAGCGCCCGGGGGCTCGGGCGACTGAGGATTGAGTGCTCGAGGCCTAGGGGCTCAGGAGCTCGAGGGTTCGGTTGCACCCAAGATCTCGATTGCTCAAGGACTGTAGCCGATGACTGACCTCGCCCGAGTACGTGCCTACTCCCGACCAAGGCCTGCGTCTGATTGTTATCCTCCGTCCAAGCATTCAAAGCTCGACTAAAGTTAAAGGATTTGAATTAAGATATTTCTTGACCCTCGAGCCAAATGTTCCATTTGTCTTGAGGCTCGGGGGCTACATCGTGTGGGTGCACCTATGCAGTGCAATAGGTGCACCTCACACAATGAAGACAAGGCTTTTTCAAGATCATCAGACTTCAACAAAGCTTGAAGGTTCAAGTCAAAAGATGAGCTCCTCCTAGCTTGTTCAGCCAAAAACTTTCAACCAAGCTAAGAAGAGCTCAGGGGCTGCTGTTGGGGATATGACCATCAGGTATCCCATAATGGGCTTATCAGCACGTACCGAGAGCAGATCAAGCCCGGCATTACAGTCCAATATGGCCCATGAAAAGGAGTTCGGTTCCGATAAGGAATATCAGATCCTTATATGGTAATAGAGCTCTGTATCTGGTATAAAGAGATATATTTGTACCAGGATCCTTGTAATTAGGGAATAAGGACCTAGGTTCAGTATTTAATCCCTGATGTATGGGAAACCGACTCAGGATAGAGTCCTAGGTTGTCAGGCTTGCCCCTTGATTAGATAAGGGGGCGAGGCACCCCCTAGAGGCATGCTTTTGTGCTTTCATCGCTTAGGCTCATAGCTTGAATTCTCATCATTTTGTAAGCTTAGACACAAATATAATCCACTAAAATACTGGACGTAAGGCTATTATCCCTCAGAAGGTCTGAACCAGTATAAACCTTGGCTCTCATTGTTTATAGTTGACCATAGGTTTCGAGAGTGCCACGCTTCCCTAACTCTCTATTCACCACCTCGGGTTCCCTCTTGGGTGAACTGCTCGGCAATTCACCGACAGTTCATTTTGATGGACTTCACTTGATGATCAAGAAAGGTGTTCCTGATTTATATAATATACGAGATCAATTTTACAAAAGTATTGGTTTCTGGTAGATAATAGATATATGTGCGACCACTTCGAGGATGTGTCTTAGTTTCTATTAAAACCATAAAGTACCGAAAAGGACCTAATAGTGGCTGAATAGGACCGCAAATTTCCTCCTAGATTTGTTCTAGGAATATAGGAATATAGAGATTTTATTTTGTACCTTCAAGGTAGATGGTTATTATTAATTTCCTGGTGTTACATATATTGCACAAAAATCTGCTTGATTTAGAAAAAAATTATAGTTATGTTATAGCCTTACGAGTTAGTAATTATATTTCTCATTATTTTAAGACCAGCGTGACCCAATCTACCGTGCCATAGGGAAAATAGCTATACACTATGGGACACAATTTTCAAGGTAGTAAACACTTCATGTGTTCTAATGCGAGTGTAGATCTACTGCTCATAGAAGGAAATTTTGTAGTGTTCTTACTTTACTGTTATGCTTAGTGATAAGTAAGTATTATCTACCATCTTCTTCACTAGTTTCTACATGGAAATCATTAGCGTGAATGTGCTTGAAGATTAAGAGATTTCTAGTGGATTTAGGATATAACAATGCTTCTTCAATGTGTCGTGTTTTCCCATGGGTAATATGACTGTGGTCTTTCTAGAGCCTACAATGCAATCAACTCTACTGACATTGTTTATAATTTTTCCAGCATTTCTTTTGATAGACTAGAAATACCGTTTTCTCTTAAGATAATATTTGTGGTTCTGTTGTCCACAATATATACTTCCTCTATTTTGGGTGCCACATAAATTCTAGAATAAAGCATTTGATTAATCACATGTACGAGGAAGAAAGCAACAATGATAAATAAAATGCACTACAAACTTTCATGGGAGATGAATCATTCTCAACGATGGTGGTGTCCTTCCTCACTTCGATGGTGGGTTGTGACTCAAGTTATTCTTTTTTTTTCTCTAGTATTCCTCCACGATGTGTTTCGTTGCTTGTAGATCAAGGATCAATGGCTCTAGATGCCATACTCGTAGCATGTCTGGTTATGCTTACCATATGGCTTTGACATCCTTCTTAGTGGCTTATCATTCCCATCATTAGGCTTCACTTCGTATGTCACCACCTTTCTTCTTTCCTTTCCCCGCTTCTTGTGGTGGATCTTGTGCAACTTAAAAGAATCAACATTAGCTTCTAGGCCATTATTTTTTCTAGCAGCTATGAAATAAAATTCTTCTTTAGGACATCATTTTGAACCTCATTGAGCTATATCACGTCGATCAATTTAGAATAATTTACATGTTTTTATTGACGATATTTGCGCTCAAATTCTACCGTGTTTGAGTGGAAGGTGAAGAGAGTCTTCTCAATCTTTTCCTCATCTGAAATCTTTTTCTCATACAGACACAAAAGCATGTAGATGTAGTACAACGCAGAGTTGTTGTCGATGAATCACCGAGCAGTCCACCCAAGGGGGTACCCGAGGTGGTGATTAGATGTGTGTAAGGGAAGCGTAGCGTCTTCGAACCCGATGGTCGACTCTAGAACACAAGAGCCAAGGTTTATACTGGTTCGAGTCTCCCAGAGGATAATAACCCTACATCTAGTATTTTGGTGTATAATATGGTGGTGGAGTTTACAAGACGACACGATTAAGCTATGGTGGCTTAAGGGCATCGAAAGTAAGAAAAATATGATGAAGTTAGATGCCTTTGGGGGTGCCTCGTCTCCTTCGGGGAGGCAGTCGCTCCTCCAAGGCCAATCTAGGGGCCAATGCCGGGAGCAGCCACTGTCCTTATGTCGCAGCTTGCCGAGGTAAGTCCTCCTCTTTGATCGATTTCTTCTTGATTCGCGTTGTTGCCACAGCAGTCGATGTGCCCTACAGCTGCTCTGAGAGCAACATGCGCCAGATGGGGACCACGTGGCAGCCCTCGAGGCTGAGGTCAAGTTGCTTCGGTGCGAGCGTGCCGACCTTCTGGCCCGAAACACTGAGCTGTCGTGCAGGGCCATGGAGGCGAAGACTGCAACAGTCGGCTCGATGGTGATGACTGACAATGCCACCTGCATGGCTGAGAAAGTTGAGCATCAATCGGTGGCCTCGAGGGCAGTTGCCGAGGAAGCCGAGCGCCAATCGACAGCTTCATGGGCCGCTACCGAGGCAGCCATATCTGCTGTGGAGGTGGCGACAGAGACAGAAGGAGCCGCTCGAAGGGCCCTTGATGCGGCGAAGGCATCAGCGGTCTCGGCGGCCACTGAATACCAAAGCAAGTCTTTTGCAGACGTCCGCCTCCCCAACTTTGCGTTTTGTGTCTCGAGACTTAGTCCTTGTCAATCTTCCGCTCGCAGGCAGGCGCGATCAATCGTGCCTGCATCGGGGAGCTTGAGGAGGAGGTGGTCGAGGTTCGTGCGATCATCGAGGGGGTGTACTCGCTCCTTGTTGAGAATGCCAACATGGAGTACCGGGAGAAGCTTGAGGGACTCGAGACCCAGCTCCGCCTTCTTGTCGATGAGGCGATACAGACTGGGGCCGAGCAAGCCTTGGTCTACATTTGGTCCCATTTTCCATCAGCAGACCTTCGGGTGCTGGAGTACGGAATGCCTGCTAAAACGACCGAAGATCAAGCTGCGGTGTTTCGACAGGAGGTGGAGGGTGTCGCCGCCGTGATCACTAGGGATCTCCAATTCCTGCCTTCACCCGAGGACCCTGCAGCCGTGGTAGCGTCCCCTAAAGCCCAGGACCCAGCCGCGTCACTTCCCGGGGAGTAGTTTCTTCACAATCTGCATTAATGTTAGGAGCGATCAATACGGAACTTTTAATCCGAGGGACTTTAGGCCGTATAGTGCTCGGTGCATGGCCCTTAGGCTACACACGCACCTACCGACATCACGATAGACAAGTCCTCGAGATTCTTGAGGGTTTATGATTTTTACTAAGTCCTTCGTGTGTCCGAGGCAAAACCTTGAGACCCTGGTATAACCATATAGTTTTGGGCGCAGGGAACTAATGCCGCTTATACGCCAATCTTAACATCAAGCATCACGAGATCCCGAGGCCGCCAAGGTTTGTTTGAAGTTGAGGCTTAGGACTCGAGCCCCCAGGGATCTTAGCTAGCGGTCGAACACTGAGAGGACGCAAACGCCAACTCTTTTTCGCTCGCGTGATTGTTAATACCAAACCCAGAGCAAATCCATAGGAGCACAACCATTTGAGCTAGACGCATGACGTTTCGCACTGACCTGAAAGGGTTTGAGTCTAGCGATTATTGTTAATGAAGGTAAATGATGTGGTTCTTCTTAATGAAAAGTCCTAAACTTTATTTCATATAAGGCGAAGAGTACATAGCTAGAAAAAAGAGGAGCTCGATCGTGACGGTGTTTGCTGCTTTCGATGAAATTCGGGGTGGCATCGGACTGAAGTTCTTCTTTTGAAGATGGCTTGGCTCGACGTCGATTCCCACAGGTCCGCCGTCTTCTCGATCTTGGTCTGCTATTCTTCATGCATCATGAAATCTTCACTGGTCTTCTTTCACCACACCCTCTTGTGGGCTCGGCGTCGATGTGGTCGATCCTCCGTGCTGTCCCTCCAGCTCCTGGTGTCATCACGACAGTCCTTCTTCAAGCGCTTGAATCTCCAACCGTCCCTCTGAGGTCCCCAATCGTTCCTCCTAGAATCCCTGCGCCATAGTCTCGTTGACTTGGTGTGACAGGAGAGCTAGATCCAGGAGTCGTAGTGTAGTCGTCGGTGGATCCGGACCGTGTTCGAGTGAGCCACCTAGCAAGGTGGCCTCCAGCATGTTTGGGAAAATCCTCTTGATGGTGGGAGCCTCGGGGAGGCAATTCCTTGAAGCTTTGGTGAAGGCGTTGAATGACTTGGGAAGCCACCTGATCGAGAAGTTGACCTAGAGTCAACTGCTAGAGTGTGTCAGCCAGACGCTCGGTGGCCCGATCCTCCTTTCATGGGAGAAAGGGGTCGAGAGTCTGGCTCGGCGATCGCTCGGGAGCTGGGGCCGAATCAAAAGGAATCAGCCTCCCGAGCGAATCAGCGACATATGTTGTGTTGCCCAAGACGAGCGTTGTCCCGGGCTTGGCGGAGAGTTGATGTGGCGATGCTATCGGATCCTGGTGAAAACGATGTGGCCCCCTACCTAGCATGCCAACTATCGGAGAATCACCGAGTAGTCCACCCAATGGGGTATCCGAGGTGGTAATTAGATATGTGTAAGGGAAGCGCAGTGCCTTCGAACCCGATGGTCGACTCTAGAATACAAGAGCCAAGATTTATACTGGTTTAGGTCTCCTAGAGGATAATAACCTAATATCCAGTGTTTTGGTGTATAATATAGTGGTAGAGTTTACAAGACGATGCGATTAAGCTATGGAGGCTTAAGGGCGTCGAAAGTAAAAAAAATATGATAAAGTTAGATGTCTCTAGAGGATGCCCCGTCTCCTTTATATACTCAGGAGATGAGTCCAACAATCCAGGACTCTATCCCGAGTCGATCTAGGATTGTCTACCAAACTCGGGTGCTAAATCCCTAATTACAAGGATTCTGATACAGATAAATCTCTTGATGCTATATCTAGAGTTCGGCTACCTGATAAGGATTCAACCTTCCTTATCGGTGCTAAACCCCTCTCCATGAGCCGTACCAGACGATCAATGCTGATTTTGGCATGTCCTTAGTCCAGACTGATAAGCCCAATCACGGGGTACCGAGGGTCACATCCCCGATAGTTGTATTCTTGGACATACTTACAATCACAGAACTAGAGTCAAACCAATTATTGATCTGCTAGGGACTTGATAGTGTATTTGGTGCGTTTAAAGCACTTCTTCAAGGCGTCTCACTGTGCTCTCGCATTTGTCATGTCCATGTATTCATCCATTAAGGTGAGAGAGATGATATTGGAGAAAATGAAGTTCTTAATCATTCTCATCCGACATGGGAGCAGATGTATCATTACCCCAAAGACCTATAGCAACGTGAAGCTTCTTGCCTCTAAATACAATATGAACATTCGATGTCCAAGTGAGATACATATGCCCATCTGCATTTACATTTAGCTCAATGAACTTCTTGATCGTGACGCCAATCATCTACCATTAATGATGCATAAATCACTTCTACTAAAATTACATCATATTGCTGAATAATGATATGAATAAATTTGGTATAATTTTCTAATATTTTCTATGCTAATTACATATTTTTCCTCATAATAAATGCATAACAAGCAATTGAAAGGTAAAATAGTAATAATATATATGTGTAAATATATTCCCAAAAGGAAAATCGATGCGAAAATTTGGATTCTGAAGTTCCTTTTACGTAAGAAAAGGGTATTTTCAAAATTTTCTGCTAATATGAGGGTCTCTACACAAAATTCTATTTCTTTCATGTGATTTTTCAGAAATCTAGAGACCTATCTGCAAAAGTGCCTTTTTCTTTTTATTCTTTCGATCCGCTGCGGCCCAACCACTAAAAAACCAAACGCTAATCAAAGTTAAAAATATTGTTTATCTGATGATTAGCTATGGATTATGGATTAATTGGTTAATCAGAGATTAACTAAATCAATCAGCTAGCCAATTAATATAGCATAAAATAGTTATGTGAATATGTATAAAATATTAATAACCAAATATGATAAGGGATTAATTGTAGTTTTCATGACTGACAAAAGATTAAAAGCTAAAGGTGGTGTTAAAGTGCTCAAGAAAATAATTCAGTTCTCATCAATCAACAATACCTTATCATCACAACCAACTATAAATCAAATGAAAACATATTAATATTAAACATATTAATATTGATTGATTAATTGGGTTGACCAGCTGTCACCCGATTAATCAGTTGACCAATTAATAACCCAATTTCTTGTTTAACTAAATGTAGGAGGACAATTTAATCTGTCATTTTTTTATCACTGGGAGGAACAACGAACAACAACAGAATTTTGCTATGATAATCTCTGAAATTCAGCTTACAGTAAAAAGTTAAGGAATGGCATACTGTGACGGACATGTAAAATTGTTGCTAAAATATTGCATTCCATTCTGTCGCAGTAGTCATAGAGAGCATCGATAACAAATACTGGATCCAGCCACCATTCAGGAATATAACCAGTCTTCCAGACATCAAGTTTCACAAAACAACCAGTGGTAAACAATAACTACAAATAAAACCGATTTGGTTCTATCATCCATAATCAACTCACTGTTCACAACCACTTTGATAATGAGTCGCTAATAATCCCAAAACTCTCTTCTTTTCAGGAACAATCCATCCATTAGCATTTCTATTAATTGGGAAGGCACCCATGGCAATAGTATGAGTATTGTATGGGTATGCTGGCACCTTAGTACGATCTGTGTAGTCCCATCAGGGGCTTCTCCCTATCCTCCGTTCTTTTTCTCGCTGCTTCACGTGCTTTAAGGGCCGCTTCCTCCTCTTTTGAGATCGCCTTTTTGGGCTTGGTGTCCTCTCTTTTTCTCTTGTTAACAGCAATAGCAGATGGAGCGCCCTTTACAGTTCTCATCGGGTTCAGTGGTTTTGTGATGACCACACCTGGAGCTTGCCCTCCTTTAATTGTGGGGACAGTCGTGACTGCAGCAGGAGGTTTTGTTTGTGAAGTTGAGGATTGGCCGGCATCAGTTTGGGAAGTTTTCGCCCAATTGTATGCCTCTTCCGGCGTAACCCATTTACCTGCACAATAAGAAAACATAAAAATTAGTGAAAAGTAGCAGCCCCCTCGAAGGCAAGACAAAACAGCTTAGAAATTCAGATACACATGCCAGTACCTAAACCGTCAGAATAGTAGAAACCAGAATTTGAGTCATAATAAAGCCCTGTAGATTTGTCATAATAGTATCCTGAAGTAGAGTCGAATTCCCATCCTGCACAAACCAGATGTTATCCAACAGATATGAATAAATTTAGATAGGCAGCAAGAATCGTTGTAGTACTGGTGGACAGAATGATCAGCATGTATGTGCAAAAAATGCTTCACGATTCTTGTGGCTCAGTATTCCAGTTAAGGTAGTAATTGGTCAGTACTCAGTAGTCTATTCATCTTTAATATCATATACCGATCAGTATAGAGCATCCTAGCCAGAATAGATTCCAAGGTTGGTTTAGTTCATGAAAAATCTAGCATGTTTTGCTTAATATTAATTCTCTTGTAGCAACTTTATTATCCAGGACATTGAGCTTGAAGGAGGAACACAGGTAGAAGAGCGAGGGTATACTTTTGAGCCAGGAGAAAGATATGATTTAAGATCAAATAATTTGGGTTTCGAAAACTGAGAGTAGTTAGTAATTGCTGCTAGTAAAGGTATTGTATTACTTGATTCGCCAACCAATCTCATGGCAT
Organism: Zizania latifolia; assembly: GCA_000418225.1. Classification (NCBI taxonomy): domain Eukaryota; kingdom Viridiplantae; phylum Streptophyta; class Magnoliopsida; order Poales; family Poaceae; genus Zizania; species Zizania latifolia. Next base: position 1,441,750 of record KE371751.1, on the reverse strand, counting down.
GAACTAGGTTCGAAGAATGTTTAAACTTTAAAGATGTGAAGAACTAGGAATGGCAGAAGAAAGTTATGATGATAAGACTAATACAGCTAGTTAAGGAAAGCTCAAATTAGGTGAGGGATAGCTTCATCATAGATGGATGCCTAATTTTTTACATAAAGCAGAGATGAACTATTCACACAGCGCAAAACAAGATATGCAATGCATCAGGTATTGAAGAACAATATTGAAATATAGACAACAGTAAGCCATACACAACCATCTCCAGGTGCCGCAGAAGTATCACCATCCACATTTCTTTGACTGTTCTCCAAGTCTTTTTGGTAGCTTTTTTTAGCTTTCTGTAGTGAAAAAGAAGATACAAGTAATAAGACAAGCTGCCTCAGATAGTTCATCAACCAATTACAAGATAAATTGAAACGACACAGCAATAAGGGAAAAGATAACTTCAAAAGAAATCCTACATGTTTAGCAATGCAGCACAGTTTACCCAGGAACATATCCTGTGGCCTCTACACACAAGCTTCAGGTGCACTCATGGGCAAACCACTAACAAAAATATCACTAAATATTCCAAAAATAATTCCTACATTTATTTCTAATCTTACTCCACTTATCTATAAAATTTTAAGTTCAAATTCTTATGTTTTAGCAGTAACAAAAAAGAGAAACCGAACACTTAGTATAAAATCTGTCAGAATTTTCACTTTTTTGATACTCTTTAAGTATAATGAATCTGAACTAGAAATTTTATAGATGGAGTAAGATTAGAAGTACAACATATAGAAAAATCCAGGGTTAAGTACTTACAACTTCTATTTGCTGGAGGGCCCGAGCTGCTTGCTGATGTTCTTTTTCCTTGGCAGCACCCTCCTTTTGCATGGTTGCCAATCTTTTAGTGACATTGTCCTTGTGGCGCTTACCAATTTCATGTGTTCTGATGCTTAATGGGTTATTAGCTATGTAAATCTTACATAAGTCACACCATTTGTTTCCTTGGCTCACCCAGTACTGAAACAAAATAGGAAAATAAATTATTAATACCAAGAATAAACTTCCAAAGCTGGATGTTTGCGATGTGCTGATGATAGAGTGTGACAACTTAACGATTAGAAGAATAGATGATTGCAGATAACTTTTGAAGGGCTAAGTGCCACTGTATTTCTATCAGAATGAAACTACAGTACCCTGTTGTACTGTCACTAGTCCAGATAGTGACTAAATAATATTAAAATATTTAATGATTTAACACTCAAAACAAGTGGTTGTTTGATTACATTAACACTTGTGGGAATAACACATGGAACATCTAAGTCTATGACTGTAGGCCAAGATATCAAAAAATCAAAGCCACTTGTTTTTAGTGTCATATCATCAAATCTCCCAATAATATTTGCACAACAGCAAACTGTATTAAATATTAATGCCAAAAGGTTAATAAGCAGGATTGGATGTTTGCACCAACAGAGTGCAACAGCATAGCATATAGCAGGTGATTGGACACACTATTCAAAGAAAAACAGAGCAACACTATTTCCACCAAAAGACAAACATAGTGGGCGTTTGTATTCTCGTTTATTCAGAAAGAGAACAGATAATATTGCCATGATGCATCGTATTGGCACTCTCAGCCTCCAAAAATAAGTAGAAATCCAGTACTTACCAAAGGAATCAAACCCTAACTGGTTAATTATGTCTCAACCTACAAAATCTAAGGTGAAAAAAGCGGCCAGATGAAGATGGAACCACTTCAGAGGCATAATCTTCCACGGTTCAGCCTAAAAAGCTAAATACACTACTCCGTGGCATCAAAACGTACAAGATATGCACAAGCAAACTAAGCTAACCCTATTTCATCGAAACCCACGAGACTACAAGCTGTACCACGCGAAATCCATGGGCATCAGCTAGCCCTGCAAAAAACTCGCATTCCTATGATGGCCTCCATCGCCGAAAATCCCCAAAAGGAAGAACGCACCGTGGACCGTGGTGTTCGCTCAGATCGGTGCGCGAATCCCACAGCCACGGGAGGGCAACAACGCAACGCGCGGTCTCCAATTGCGCGGGAGGAAGAGGGGGGAGCATACCTCCGTCATGGTGGGCAGGGACTCCGCGGCGCGATTGGGTCGGTGAGCTCCGCCTCCGCAGACGGGGGATCACCGAAGCGGCGGAGCGAGCGGGGTGGGATTTGTGAGTAGAGATGTGGACTTCAGAAGTTCAGAGTTCAGACCTAAGGACATATTTAGGGAGATTATGAGATACTCAACATAAGAAACAATAGCTTTTCATATTCTTACTAACTAGATAATTAAACAATCTTTGTGAGATTGATTTGACACTCAAAACTAGAGGTTGTTTAATTACATCTATACTTATTGAAATAACATATAGAATCATCTAAGTAATAAGTTAAAATATTAAAAAAATCGAATCTGATTATTTAGTTTATGGATTGTAGTTTATTTTTAAATGTTGTAACTATTAAGCTTCACAATCTGATTCTAGATTCTGAACCGTTTGTGAGAGTTTTAGAATCTACGAATAATTGCTTTGCAATTGTTAGAATCTAGCTGGTAATATAATTTTTTTAGAAACAAAGGGTAAAAACAAGAGAAAAATGATAATTTGCCACTCTAAAGTTTAGGCTTCAATATTTTGTCACCCTAAACTTCTGTTTTGATTAAATACCATCCTAAACTTCAACACACTTGATTTTTTGCCATTCTTCTATTTTTTAATTCATTTCTTCTTTTTTCTCTGTGGGAAAGGACTAATACGCCCTTCTTTAATTTCAGATCGTTGCAGTCTTGTTCCTAGACACTAGCGGACCTTAGAAGGCTAGCGTCCATCTAAAATTGAAGGATGTAATGAGAATGTCATATTAGTCTTTTCCATGAAAAAAGAAGAAATAAATTAAAAATAGAAGATTGGTAAAAAATCAAGTGTGTTGAAGTTTATGATGACATTTAATCGAAGCAGAAATTTAGGACGACAAATTATCAAAGCCCAAAATTTTGAGCGATAAATTATCAATTTTCTCAAAAAACCTAGGAAAAATTCTGTTATGAAAAAGAGCCAACCAAATTCAACGTTTAATCCGACGTAACTTTTTATGAATCTAATCACCATGGGCATGGGCGCTAGGGTCCACCGGCTCGGGAGGGGGGACCGCTGGCGCGCAAGGGGGCGTCGACTCGAAAGGGGGACTGACAGCACATAGGGGTCACCGCTGGTGTGGTGGACTAGCATGGAGACCACCGATGTAGACACGACATGGGAGGGGGTGGGGAGGAGGCAGCTAGAGGGAGGAGTCAAGTGGAGGAAGAGAGAGAGGAGAGATTAAAGACATGTATTTCTATAAATACTCTAGGTTTCTTTTTTATAGGTAGTCAATATCTATATCCGTATCTGTCAAGTATAAGTTTTAACCCGTAAGACATAAACATACCCCACGGATATAAAATTAGGAATATGATTTTTATCCATTGATAAACAGATATATAGCTAGAATTACTGTAGCCGGTCAAAACAATAACAGTAGCTAACCCTGCTCCTATCATATGACAGTCATGCTTTCCAAAGCTAGTCCTGTCTGTGTAGTGTGTACGATCCAGTAAGTGTATGAACAGTGCTATTGTAAATTATGCGCTCCATTTGAAACCCCTAAAACAGCAAACGTTGGTCCGTGCAAAAGAACAAAACAAGAGAGGTTTCATACGGTGCATCGTTTCCTGAAATTTCTGGTGTCCCCCAAATTCGAAGCGATTTATTGCGACAAACATGTAATTAGAGTACATGGACTAAACTCCGAACCAAATATCACCTATATGAGATTATGGTACAAGAAATGTAATCGACTCCTACGCTTGTTTCTTCACGAGGTCAGTCGAAGTTCTCGACCTTGATTGGAGTTATATCATCTGCCACCTTAAAATTCCCGACTAACCGAGCAAAGAACACCATCTGCTGCTCCAGAGTGAACTTGATGTTCTCAGCCTGTTCGGATGAAAGGGTATAGTTCCATTATAATCTTAAAAATTAGCAGGGTTTTAGGGTGTGTACAGTAGAGAGGTAAGTGATACAGTTAGTTTGCAACCTTGCGGAACCCATGCTGCTCCCCTTCGTATTCCACCAAGGCAACAGGCAAACCTTTCTCTTTTAAGGCCTTGTATATTTTGCGTGCCTGATCTGGTGGGACGACCTGGAAAGAATTAAAGCAGATGAAAGGCTGTGCAGTTTGCATTTACAATTTATGCATCGGTAATTCCTCAGTAAGCCATGCCATTTATATATGAGATTGATTAGGCCAACATGAAATCTTTGGCTCATGAGCACATGGAACATGTTTCACAAGGAAATATTCGAGGAATGACTCATCTTATAAAAGATCCTACTACAAAACATAGAAGTATTTCTATTCTTTAATTCTAAGAAAAATGAAATCTATAAGGCCTTGCTTCTTCAGGTTTATTATGGAACTTAACAATTTGTTTAACAATAATTAACATACTGACAATGGAATTTATTAATTGTCTTGGATACTAGATATTTTAATAAACACATATAAGAAGTGATGAGTAGGCGAGGATGGCTTGGACAGAGCCATCCATTAAACAGGAACTAAAATATGATAATATGAAAAAATGGCTAATCTACTGGAGGTTGGGAGGGGCTAGAGGAGTTAATCATCTCCTTGCCCTTATGACCCAGGATAATTAGCTTCTGTTTTACTTTGGGTCAGGTCCAGGATGGTCACGTGATCTATTATAGGCAAGTGGGTGTCTCAAGATGTAAATAAGGGTGGGAATGTTGTAAGGATCAATATCCTTTTTAACTTCTTAATATATTACTACGCAGTTCTCCTGCGTATTCAAGAAAAAAAGTGGCTAATCCAACAAACAGAACCTTTAGGCTCGAGTCAAGACTGCTGCATTAGCTTCTGCTGGATATTGATCTCTACCTAAGGGTGCAACTATGTAACATACCTTATATAGTAAACTTTCACCTCATGGTACACAACTATACACTCACAAACATAGCTCTAATGTGTTCATGGTGGCCAAAATAGTTGTTACTCAGCAATTAGCACATACCTTATCATCCAAACCTTGAAATAGGATCACTGGGCACGTAAACTTGTCGACAAAGTTGATTGGTGATCTCTCATAGTAATCTCTTTCATTTCCTGCAGGGCAAGGAGGAATAAGCAATTATTGCATTGGACATAAGGATTAGATTGATTGTTTTTACCAAAAAAGAAATGATAGACACTCTTACCTACAAGATTGTCCATATAATGGGACTCAAATTTGTGTGTCTCTGCTCTTAACAAAGATAAGTCACCAACCTGCTCATTAATATGTCAATAATTACTTCTTGTGTCTATATAAAGAGAGACAAAATAACTAATGTAACAAGGATGAATCACTCTTCAAACTGCATTCTATTTTTCTGAGCAAATTGCATATTGGACCAGGTTTTAGTACCTTTCTTGCACAATGGACTGGGTGCTAGAATCTCTTTTTACTTTAGACTAGATATTGTTACCATTACTTTCACCTAGGACTAGTGGTCCACATGTCAGCTAGTAAGTCTTTCCTCCCTCCATCTCTTTCCTCACCAATGAGGTTCTCGAGTGTATCAATACAATGAGCTCAACAGTCAGCGAAGCAGGGGCTTGCACTAGTGGAAGTTGAGCTCGAGCTCAGGGCTGGCGCCAAGCGAGATCAAGCATAGGTGGAGCTCCCAGTCCTTCCCTTGTGTGCTGCCACACCCTATTCTCCACCTACGCCGCCTCCTTCCCTACAACGTGAACAGCTGCACACTCCTTCCCCAGTGGACAGCCAAAGGTGCCTTCCTGTTGGTGGGGACGGTGTCCCTCAACACTTGTTCCCAGGCGGCTGGTGCTCCTGCAACCCATGCAATCTCCATTGGCGGCGCCCTACTCCTTGAGTGAGCGGGAAAGGAGGCAAAGCGGAGGACGGGCTAGCAGTGGCATCCTCCTCGAGGAAGCTGGAACGGCAGCAAAGGATGAACCAACAGCAAGAGCAACTCATGAATATAAAAGCAGTTGGAGTAGGGGATCTGCCGCTACTGCCTTTAGGGAGACAGAGCTCGCCTGAAGGAAAGAAGCTCACCGGTGTGGCATATAATCGTGTTCTGAGAGGACTGAGGAAGAAGATGACTTGCTGACATGTAATAAAACCTAGTCCAAAGTGAAAAGACTAGCTAATGTCTAGTCCAATATGCAACATAGGTAATAAAACCTAGTCCAAAGTGGAATTCGCCCCTTTTTCAATCAGTTTGCCAAAGCAAATTACCCATCATAGAAACGAAGTATTGATTTAGTACTGTCATTTCATATTATAAGTCAAGTCTGTTAAATTCTTAGTTATATCATGGAAAATAGGCCCTATAATGGCGTGGAGAGGGCTGAAAATGTTTTTGAATATTCCCATCTTGAGGCAGGCATAGAGATTCAGCCAATCAAGCAACTGACACTTGGATAAGGACTAGCCAATTAGGGGTATGAATCGTTTATTATCTGGATGAAATAGAAAGATAAATGCAACTGATGCTTAAAGTACATACTAAGACTACCATTTAAGACCACAGGGACTATTTGCAAGTGTTAAATATTTAGTGTTGCCATGTGTAGTGTTTGAAAAGTTTCTAATATTTGGCCTTAAGGATCTCTACCGATCCCTTGATGTTATATAGGGATAAAACGCCCAGGGCAGATTACAACTATTATTATATTCCAAGAGAAATCCCAAGTCTATTCAATCTTGGTTTATATCTATATATTAAACTAGTATTTCTATCTATAACCTGACCGGCCTAGTCTTTCCTGGAATGCCAGATTACATTCCATAATAGCAACATATTCTATTCTATCTTTAACAGTGTTCTATTGTGCTTTCCATACATTTATGGACTTATGGGAAACCCAAAAAAAGCAGAATCCTGGCAAGATATAACTTACACCATACAAAGAAGCTCCAGCCTTGAATGTGTTCCTGAAAGCGAGTGAAGCTAATGTAGTGTACCCACCTGCTGATCTCCCAGTAATACAAAGGCGTTGCTCATCTGCTTTCCCACTCTCCACCTTAAAAATTCATTAAAGCACTTTATTATCATTACTATAATAAAATGCTATTATAACATTACAACCATCACAAATAGGACATACCACGAATCTTGCACAGCTGCAACAATCATCAACATCAACAATACCCCATTTCCTCAATAGCCTCTCTCGATACTCTCTCCCAAAACCTTCAGTTATATTTTAAAACAGTTAAATATTTAGTAATAAAAATTAAAGGTGTAAATAGCCTATAGTGATACTAACAATAATTGCATAAAGGGTGAACCTAAACAGTGGCAGTTAAAAGGACAAACCAGTGCTCCCTCCATAATTAACATCAAGATATCCCCACCCTCGACTTGTCCAATATTGAACACTAAGGTCCAGTATTCCACGTGTTTCAGCTGTTGGTCCTCCTGAAAATGGTGGGGAGCAACAATGTGCCATGAACCAATGATTTTGTCATCATGGAAAATAAAATATCCAATAACCTACCAAACCAAACTGATCAAACAAATAAAACTGCATAATAAACATTACAAATACAAAACATAACTCATAACAGTTAAGCATGAATAACTGTGTAGTTACTTTTTGGGTCAAAATGCAAAGTCATTCTGAGGTATCACATGACTTCAGTAATTTACTTACCATGTGTTTTGACAAGCAATGGAGGTTTTTCATCTGGCAAACCTTGAAAATTGGGGTTTGACGGTGGGTAGAAGTAGGCATAAGCTTTCTGGTCAGTGCTGGATGTTGGAAACTCAATAAATTCTGGTGTGCTGAAGAAAGATCTATATTGTACAACATCTGGTGAGGATGACCAAACTATGGAGAAACTAATAACTTTTGTTCTGTCCTCATTTAATGCTACCTGAAAGAGACAGAACATGTTGATTCATCAGTTGATATACTACATGTTTTTTTTCAAAAAAAAAAAGGATACAGAAGCACATCATCAACAATGAAGCTGAAATATGGATGTAAGATCCTAGAAACCTTTGCAATTGACATTGGAACACTTTCAGATGCACCTTCGATGTAGAAGTAATCATTTCCAGTAACCTGGAACACCGGTACACCACAGTGGAGGTTAGGTTATCATAACACCTCTAGAATGGAAATCAACAAGCCAGCACATATACTGAAACAAAAAAAGCATATAATTTTACAGATAAAGAGATGCATATTTTGATGCCTACCACATTAGATAAATCCGAGAAGGGGATGTCAAGCAATGAAACAGAACCTGAATCAGAATTCAGAACACCAATATATGACCTCCCATGCTTCCTGTGTGACATAGGTATTTTGATAAGAGTTTCACGAACAGATGTGATAACTGATAATGAAACAAACAAATTATCAGTACTATAAAAACCTGTAACTGAAAACAATGTGATTGCCATTCCCAAGAAAATCATAAGAGCTGATACCAAAAACCCACAGCGGTCTTGTGAATTCAGCATCTAGTGTGTACACTGGAATAACCTCATTGGTATGCTCAACCTGATGACAAATAAGTGTATTGGCCATGTATGTCAAATAAAACTCAGATGACGACAAAAGATGCTGTATTGGACCATCATGACGTGAGCTATGAACATGTAGGACCGACCACAATGTAATTGCGACACATAGTTAAAAAGTTCAAGTATCAAGAGAAAAATAATTACCCATTTATAAATGTTCCAAAATCCACTCCCTCTGTCGGTTATGAAGAACAATTCACCTGGAAGTTCACATGAATTAGATGAATCTAGGTATCAGAGTTGCAAGCAGGATCAAATCATGATAGTCAATAGTCACATCACTGTTGCAGAAGCAAATGCATTACTATTTACTATTACTAAAGTTGCATAGGAATTATGGAGTCAACGGATTTAATCAAGGCAATGTGAACTATGGAGAAAGGCTCGTGAAAGTGAAACAATAAAATAAATACAAGCAGCTGGCAGCTGGCTAAGTAATGAATAATGGCATTCTCACTCGAGTAACTGCAATCTATAGGCAACAACCTTTTGGAGACCATTTAGGCTCAGTTGAGGATTCAACTAGCATTGGATTGCCACCAGCAACACATACTCGTTTGGTCAAGTCTCTGCAAACAAAGAATACGTGAATGCTAAATCAGAAACAGTTACTGTTCAAAAATCAGCGAGAGGTGGAAAAGGGACTTGCACATAGTAAATGGACTGCAATACTAGAGCTTGCTAACATAACATAAATCCAAAAGTGCAGTATTATTAGATATATTCCTTTGCAGTTGTGATTACCACCTTGTACATATATTCCGTGTAACAGATATCAGTTTCCTTAGAGATAGTCAATGTTTCTTAAGGAGTAACATCAAGTAATCCCTATAAAAGGGCTAGCATGGACTAGTTATGAATCAAGGAATAAAAAATTAAGTCTCTCCCATCTAAATTTCTCTCATCCCAGTCTAACTATTTGTTTTGTTTATAACATCTGATTGAAAAAAGATCCAGCATGCATTTATGCATTTCAAAAGATAATGGTGTTTACCCGCTTTCAGAGAAGTAGCCAACCCAAAGTTCTGATTTATCCCAGGGCATGTTTGGATGACCCCACTCTATCCATGCCATCCTCTTCTTATTTTGATCAATACGAGGAAAAGCATAGAAGTCATTGCCACTGATCAGCACCTTTGGTTCTTCAGCATATAAAAAAATGTAAGATACTCTTACTAAGAAAGATGAGATATGAGTAAAAATTACAAGCAACAAGAACACTAGATCTAATTTGTTACAAGTTATAGCATTTCATATAATCTTACCAAAAGTATCTCCATCACTCAAGTTTATAGCTGTGATTGTTGTGGTGGGATTCAAACTACTCTTTCGACGGTCTATCAAGAAATTTGAGCATGTCAGCAGTTCATTATGTAACTACACATTGTAAAAAACCATATGCCAAGCACCTTCCATCACAGTAACATAACGGCTGAAGTGAGGATCAAAGACACCATCAGCATAACTGACATCAGGCCCACCATAATCAGGTGTAAGAGGCACAGGTGTACCAGCTGACAATAAAAAATCATGTGAAATAATTCAGTTAAAAATATTATTATTTAATATACTTCACACTAAGAATGAAGTGGTTCAACATATTTAACACTTTAACAGCTGACAATAATTAGTGTGATTAGATTTCCTTGTTAGTCATGTCAAACACAACCTGCCATTTCACCCTAAGGCCTTGTTTGGGAACCAAAAATCCCGGCCCATCCAAGTGGAATGGGCTAGGATTTTTGGTTCCCAAACAAGGCCTAAATGTAAGTTTTTATCCTTTCTATGGCATGTTGCACTAATAACACTTAGTTCAATGTGCATGGTATGCATCTATACATACCCTATAAATGATATATGCAATAGGATATTTTAAAAATAATAGTATTAGACTAAGCTATACTCCTAAATTAGTTCACATGCTGACTGAGTTATGTTAACCTAACTTCTTAGTCCAAAGATCATAGCTGACGACTTACTTCCAGTAGTTTGCTTGTACAGACGTTGATCCTTGTAGTTTGAGAACACAATGATATTATCTTTAACTGCAAATGCGCCACCTCCATATTCTTGAGCTAGAGTACGTGCTGCAAATTCTTGAGGTATGATATCCACAGGCTTATCATCCTCCTTTACAATAACCATACGCCTGTGCTCAATATGGTAAACATAATTAATTTCAAGTTTCAAGACAAAATTATTGGGAACTATTAAAAGTTGAATATGGCATAGTACAGTAATAAACAACAGTAACAACTTAACACAAAGTAGTTGACAACCATCAATGATTTCATTGTACACTGCAAGAAACTCAGAGTTGACAACTGCCAGACAGAAATAATGTATCATATTAAACAACATCAGTCCTCTGGCATCATTTTCTCTTGTGCAGTCATCCAAGGAACATAAATAAAATATATTCTGGGTTCTCAAATTGCATGTTTAGTTTCTTTGAACAGTACCATTTTACAGTAACATTCTTCAACAACTCTAATGGTCAAATTCCATCATTCATGTGATCAAGATTCTTGTGGATGTGATGCTGTAACTTGTTACGCAGAAAAAACATATTAATTAATCTGCTGAGAGACTAAAGCTCCGATAAAACAGATAAAGTGAGACGAAACCACTGTTTTTATTCCCGTCTCGTATAATGTTCATGCAGGTTTCTGCCAACATGCTACAAAAACAATTCCGGATATGTAAGCTTACTGAGAAAATAACATGAACTATTTTCACCAACTAGAGCATAAAAATGATAGAAATTTACTTATTAATCCCAAAAAACTAATGAACGTTTACAACACATCCAACATCACACAGTTCCAGGCCACGAGGTACAAACTTGGGAGAGTGTCTAACGCAAATCCGTCGCAAAAGGTAATTTACTCCAGTACAAAAACTCGGAATGTTTTGACGCAATAGATTGTTAAGCTCGGAAACGGTGGTTAGTTACCCTTTCTCCTCGGGGCGGCCCTCGATCCAAAGGAGGCGACCGTCACCGCCGAGGGCGATTCCCCCGAGGCGCTTGTCAGCGCCTGAGACAACATCGGCGGTGATGGGCGACCTCCAGGATCCGAACGGCGCCGCCACGGGCTTCTCGCCGCCGCCGCCGCCGTTGGCGGAGGCGGAAGGGGATAGGGAGGCCACGGTGGGGGACGAGGACATGCGGGGCGCCGACGCGAGGGTGCGGCGGAGGCGGACGCGGAGGAGGAGCGCCGGGGCGGAGGTGGAGAAGCGTGCGGGTAAGACGGAGGCAAGAAGTGTCGCCATTTGTGGGGTTTCAGATGTTTATGTGGCCCGAGGATGATCCATTCCAGCATCCGCTATTTTGCTTTCGTAAAATCAAACTCAAAATTTTCAGAAAGAAATCAAATCCGGGAAGTGTTCTTTTTAGCTGAGCTTCAAATTTCTACTCAGAAGATTGAGTTGCTGTGATTTTTACACAAATACTCTCAAAATTTCCTTTTTGAATACCCCAACAAATAACAAATAGCAAGTAGGCTAAGGCCTCTTTTTTTGGATTTCTATGGGCCAAATTTTAACATGTATGTTTGTGGAATGCCATATCACATACTTTTGTATCTTATCAATCTTTTTAATTTTTTTATAACTATTTCAGTTTCATACAAAAATGAGGGGACATCCGTTGAAATGGTGAATTCACTTTGCCAGTCACATGGTCAATATTATTCACTGTTTATACAGTACACACTAGAACAGATTGAAACTGAAACATAAAAAGAACTACATGAGTACATAGTACTGCAGCAATTCTGAATACAAGCGACTTAAAAATGAAGCGGAATACGTAGCATGTACGTGTGCATTATTAACCCCGAATGGTGAGTTGCATTGCGTGAAGCCATATGAATGTCTAAGCAGGAGGAGCAACAGACTCGTCTTTATGCTCGTTAAGGAAAGGATAATCAGTGTAGCCAACGACGGGGTCCTGCGTGTAGAAGGTGGAGCGATCATACTTGTTCATGGGAGCATCGAGCTCGAACCTCTTTGGCAAATCAGGGTTCGCCAAAAAGAGCCTCCCATAGGCGACAAGGTCGGCATAGCCGTTGGCGACCACCTTGTTGCCTCCCTCCCTGTCGTATCCACCAGCAGCGATGAACGTGCCATTGAAAGCTTTCCTGAAGGGCAGGAGGCCATGGGGGATCTGCCTGCGACCTTCGATGATGGCCATTCTCGGCTCCACCATGTGGCAGTAGAGGAACCCTGGGTGCTTGTTGAGTTGCTGTACCATGTACGAGCCGAGAGCCTCCGGGTTGGAGTCGACGCAGTCCATGAAATCCAGGAACGGGGAGAGTCTGATGCCGACGCGGTGCGCGCCGACCTCGGCGACGACGGCGTCGATCACCTCGACAGCGAAGCGGCAGCGGTTCTCGAGGCTGCCACCATACTGATCAGTGCGGTCATTGGAGCTGTCCTTCATGAACTGCTCCAGGATGTAGCCGTTCGCGCCATGGATCTCCACGCCGTCGAAGCCCGCCTCGATGGCATTGCGCGCGGCTCGTCGGAAGTCCTCGATGATTTGAGGGATCTCGTCTGTCCGCAGACGTCGGGGCTTGGAGTAAACCATGCCGGAGTCGTCCGGCGTGATCTGCTTGTCAGTGCTTGAGATGGGAGCCAGCCCGTCAGGCTGGAAATCTGTCGGTTCCATAATTTGCAAATGCAATAACGGAGCAGAATCAGAATTGCGGCCGAATCAAAAACTGATACAACATTACAACTTATCAACAAGGATCAAGTAAATGTGCATTTCTTGTGCACGTACCATGGGTGGAGACCCTCCCGACGTGCCACAGTTGGCAGATGAAGAGGGCGCCCTTGTGGTGGACAGCGTCGACGATGGGCTTCCATGCCTCGACCTGCTCTTGCGTCCAGATACCGGGGGTCTCTGGGTATCCCTGCGCGGTGGCAGAGACACCGGTGGCCTCGGTGATGAGGAGGCCGCCGCTGGTGGCGCGCTGCGTGTAGTACAGCACTGCGTGCGGTTGCGGCACGTTACCATAGGAGCGGCACCGCGTCATCGGCGCGAGCACCACCCGGTGGGAGAGCTCAAGCTTCCCACCGACCTTGCACGGTGTCAGCAGCGGCATCGCGGCTTGGTGCACCATCTTAATTGCGTCGGCTAATCGGCTGCGGCTGGTTCTCTTCTGCTCGATCTGCCGATCGACAAGACGGCAATGAAGTGATCAAATGAGATCGCTAATTGGTCTCTAAGCTGCTGATGCTGCTCTGCTTGTTGCTAAACGATTTGGCTGTGCTGAACATGTTGGGATCTGCTACTATTTGTAGGTGTCCGTGCAGTTGCCCTCGTGTGTGGGACCGGCGGCTTTCCGTAGTCAGCATTGACCATTCCCCCGCTAATTGGAGTATACATTTTCAATTGTTCTCTGCTCGAATTTTCCGCCTTGGTTGGCATGTCACTTTCGTAGTTTCGTCGTCATTTCCCACCCTAGCAGCCACGATTTGAATACTTTTAAGACTCTTATCTTGCCAGTGTAAGCGTCTTATCTTGTCAGACAGATTTAATAAGTGTTTTGTTCGATAGCGAGGTAGGATTAAACAGTTCAAGCTTTTGTCTCTCTGTCCTGTCGGTTTGAACCAACAGGAAAATGGTTTTTCTTGTATCAACACTGATTTCACACAAGATGACAGGAGGCTCAAAATAAAATTTCATTCAGGGGATCAAAACAGAATTTCATACAAGTTTCATCACAAAATTATCACATACATGAACACAAAAGTCACATTCACAAATTCATCACATTCACTTTAAAGAATCACGGTAGTCATTACATCGGAAATGGTTTTCATCATGTTACAACACATCATGACAACAACAGTAACTTCCTGGTGATCTAGGTACTACTTATCCTGGTTGTTCAGAATGCATATCAGACCAGCAGCAACAACTTTCTCTGCAACTCCACCACCAAGCCTGTTATGTTAATTCATGGTTAAAAAAACATCAACTGTTAATTTCCAATAGCAGCAGCAAGATTGTTGGGAATGAATGCACAGCTTTGTGTTATTT
>KE371751.1:1389866-1425994 GCA_000418225.1 Zizania latifolia | reverse complement strand
ATTTAAATAATTATTATATATCTCAGCTTATGTTTCATTGCTGGTTTCAAACGGTTGGATAGGACGCAAGTCAGCAAGGGCGGTGCGAGTGGTGCCTATCAGCATGAGCGAGTGGTGCCTATCAGCATGAGCGATTGATGTCGCGAGCACAAAAAAGGTGGAGGGATCAATTGATCATACAGATTCGGATAGTCAATCACGAAATGTCGGAATCCAGAAACAATGCAGCCACCAGATTTTATAAAAGGAACCACGGAAGAAAATAAATTACAACAAGGTCCTCGAGGAAGCATCGGAGAAGACAATAACGACAAGCAAAGTTCCCCAAATGTAGGTGGTGTGGTTGGGCCCATCAGGCATAAGTGTTGTCGATGTCGACGCACAATGCTGCACGTGCTGGCTTGTGCTTGGGATTTTCATCCGTTTCTTATCTAAAAATCTAAAAACTAAATCAAATATCTCAACCCCATTAACTTATATCTATGAAAAACACTATATTCTTGAAGTAAAAAATATTTATACTCATGTTTTACATATTTCTAATCTATTATAATTGAATATAACCACCATAAAATTATGTGTGTAATTACGTCATATTATACATAAGTGATATTAGTTGTTCATTGCACATAATTTTTTAGAATTTATGGCTCAACCAAATAGACTCCTATATAGTGTCGAGGTGTGACCCCTAGGTGCCTCACAATTAAGCTTATTAAACCAGATCAAGGGCAGACCAAGACCCAACATTGACTATCCAGTATGGCCTATAAACAAGGATTTGATTCCGATAAGAAAAGTAGAGTTCTTATCAGGAAGTTAAGCTCCAGATATATTATCTAGAGGTTTATTTATATCAGCATCCTTGTAATTAGAGATTTAGTATCCGAGTTAGGTAGGGAATCTAAGTCCTACTCGGGATAGAGTCTTGAAATTGTTAGGCTTACCTCCTGAGTATATAAAGGAGACGAGACCCTCCAGAGACAACTCATCTCATCAACGATCATCGATCATCTAGCCATCAACTCTACCATATTTTTCATGCTTTCGATGTCCAAGCCTTGATAGCTTGATTATCATAGTAGACACCAAAGCACTGGACGTATGGCTATTATCCTCCGGGAGGCCTGAAGTAGTATAAATCTTGGCTCTTGTGTTCTAGAGTCAACCATCGAGTTCGAAGGTGCTACGCTTCCCTTACACAATATCTAATCACTATCTCGGGAACCCCCTTGGGTGGACTGGCCGGTGATTCACCGATAGATGGGGATGATAATCGGGTACGATGGGTATGGGTAGTACATACCCATACTCGTACCCATTAGCCTAGCGGATAAAAATCTGTGCCCATACCTGTTGTCTGCGGGTGCCGTATACCCGTGGGTATACCCGTTTATCCGTGAAGGACACACGAGTGAGCCAGACTAGCAAAGAAGAAGGAGCGGAGGGGCCGAGGGCCGGCATGGCACGCGGGGGCTAGTGCGGGTCAGTGAGCACCGGCGATGGGTGGGTCTCGGTGGCGCGCGCCAGCGCGAGGTGGCTAGTGACGGTGCAGGCCGGCACACGGTGGTGTGCGGTACGACGTGGGGCGGCACTCGGCGGCACACGGCGGCGCGCGCCTAGGCTGTGAGCGGAGGGGCCAGAGCCCTGGACTATGGTGGCTGGCTAGGTTGAGGGCGAAGAGAGAAGGAGATGGAGGTGTTGGCGACTAGGTGGGGGTGGAGGGAGGAGAGAGAAGAGAGATGGAAGAGGCTAGGGTTTGAGATTTATTTTTATAGCTAGGATAATTAGGTAAACGGGCGAAATGGGTATGGGTAATCAATACCCATATCCATACCCGTTTACTTGTCGAGTATAAAATAGAGAATAAACCCGACCTTAATAGAGTTTTTACCCGTGGATAAGCGGGTAATCAGGTACGATTGCCATCCCTACTCCTAGACCTAATTTGATAGCCTCTTGGACTAGGATTGTACCACCCGGAATTTAACAATTCCAAACTCATTGTATTTCCTATGGGGTACAAGTATAAATTGTCTTGAAAAACATGTCTCACAACGTGACAATAATAATATCATAAACTCTGTCTTTACATAACATAAATAGTTAAAATTAACAACGGTAGTAGAAGACTAGTAGGCACCTAAGCCACAACTCTTGTCATGGAAGCGTTCAACCTTTAATATCCTCTTCATCGAAGTATTCCTCTTCTGGTGCATGGAGAAAGCAAGATTGAGTACTTAGTAGTTAACAAGTCACATGAATAAATGCATTTAATGTAAAAGTTATCAAAAGCAAGATATAAACTTTAGTTTTGCATAAATCTGATTTTGTTTATTAAATAAATAGGAGATTTTAATCAGAAGTAAAGATATTAAAAGAACAATAGTTCAATTCATAAATTATGAGCAGTGCATCCACACACTCCCTTGATGCTAAACACCTTCTAACCCTAATCAGAAAGGTACCAATCTAGCACCAAAAATATTTTATCTTTCCCAATAGATAGAGTAGTTAGAAAACAAAGCTAACTGTGATGAACATAATTGGGCTTGCCCATAACCGAGGGCTCGACTATTTGAATGCTCCTTCCGTCCCAAAATACAACCATTTCTATCATTCAAATTTTGTCCTAAATATTATAACTTCTATAATTTTCTCCTAAATATTCCTATTTTACCCCTATCTGAAGTACTAGTTGCATGTAGTACTAATTACTTGGAGTACTAGTTGAGGGGTAGTTCAGGTTTTTTTCCTTGCATCTTAATAAACACGTCAAAGTCTAGAAATGGCTATAATTTGGGACGGAGGGAGTAATTTTTAACTCTGATAAGAGCTATATAGCTTTACCCACAAGACGCAATCTCGGTTAATACCAAAATATCACCATGCTACCCTGACCCAAGTCCATACAAAAGCCCTTCATAAAACCCATCACAATATAAAGGCAACTGCACTAGGTTTCACTGACCATCAGTCCTTATTGGTGCCTAGTAGAAACAAAGGCCATGCCGAGGTTTCGCTTGGAGATACATACCATTGTTAGGTAAGCTCCGACACCAGCTCCCTCAAGCACCTTGCAGACATTAGATGTTGATAGTTAACCACACATGCTTTTGATCACACTAACGTTTCATATTAAAAACCCCTCTTGTGCCTTTCGGACATAGACACATTGACCTCTGCCTACCTCTTTGTGGTTCTTCACACTAGGACAAGCATTACTCTAGTCTATACCTTACTCACTAGACTTGTGGTTACACGATGTTACACCTAAAAATTTGCAACCAATTTCCAGAATAATTTCTGTATAAAATCCATGTCCAGGAATCAGCTAGGGTACACAGAATGACAATTCAATATGCAGATCCAACTCAACAGAAAACGTTAGTAGCTTACATAATACTCTCTCCGTCTCAGAATATAGCAACCTAGGACCGGATGGGATATTTCATAGCACAACGAATCTGGACAGTGCCACTGTCTAAATTTATTGTACTATGAAATATCATATCCGGTCCTATGTTGCTATATTATGGGACGGAGGGAGTATGTATTTAGTCCTCACACGGAAGAAAATAACATTAGAATTGAATGACGTACTAGTGTAGCTTCAACTCCAACTCCACGATCAAACTCAACTAGGGTATAAGCCTTGGTCTGCTGAACTTAACTCTAACACTTTTGAACTTTGTTTCTAGAGAAGAGTGAATATAGCTAGGCTGAGTACCATGGAAAAAAAATCGTGTGCACGCAGGCTATAGCACGCCTGGCCTACAGCCTACCCGTAGATTAGTGCGACATGTCACGCACAGCAGGATCAGATGGCGCCCACATGGCTAATGCTGATGGCTCACGATGGAACGACTCTAGCTTTCCTGTGACCGGCTTAGAGCAACTGTGCACGGCTCAGCGCATTGAAGCAAATCGGCTCCACAATGCTCCTCTCCACCACCACCGCCTGACGCCTCCACGGCGCTCATCTCTGCCACCACCACCCGTGTCGCCCGCCGTTGCCGGCCACCGCCCGACCCCTCGACGCCGCTCCTCTTCGAAGCCACTACCTGTGCCGCCCATTGCGGCCATCCACCGCCCAACCCCTACTCATCGCTCCTGGTGTAGTGCTCCTGTTTTATGCGTGCGTCTCTCTAGAATCGGGTCTCCCGTGTGAGGAATTTGTCCCATTTCTTGTGATCTATGGCCATGGTGCTCATTTTGCTCTTCAAGCCATGTTGCCCCATTAGTTGATTGTTGAAGTGTTGATCATGCAGGCTTAAAACATGAAGGTGATACATTGGGTTTGGCTAACTCAATAGAAGGGAAGACACATGCTCAAGGTAGAAAAGAAGCTACTACTATCAGATCTAGATCCAATCAAAATAATGAAGACACATGTTCAAGCGATCAGCACAAACTAAATGTACAATCAACTAGTTCTAACACGATAATTGAAGATGATGAATTCAGTGAGCTGGGAAACCTTTCTTTAGAACTGTTGGCAATATAACTTGCTATGCAGCAGTCTAAGTTAGAGTGCATTGATGAATATAGTCAATATTCTATCTCAATAGCAGATTATGTTGACCCTGAGAACCTTGAGGATACTAAGGAGTATGATGATTTTTAGCACTTTAATGTATCTTGTCCAAATTAAGTAGCCTTTTGTTTCATTTTTATGATTAACTCCAACTATTTTCAAGCAGGAGTTTATTTACATGATAGTACTTCATTAGTGAATGGATGAAGTTAACTACAACTGTTTACCATTATGTCCATGATAGTACTTCATCATTTTCTCATTCAGCTTTGGTTTGGTGTATATGATAAAATATGAATTCTAATAACTCTACCTGAAGGCTAGAAACTGATAAATAGGAGCTGTGAAGATTGTATACTGATAGACTTCATATGCATCATGATTATGTTATCAACATACCTTCACTAGCAGGGCTTAAGGAGCTTCATAGAATCTCCCCAATCCATAGGTGATTTCAGTAATGAACATCTCACATCCTGAGCCCTAATTGCTTATATCTGAGACATAATGTATCTGATGAAGGTTCACACATCAATTGCATAGGATTCTATTTAAAATGAATTCTGCACTCAATTATTGACACTCTTATTATAGCTTGATGAGTTATTTGCATGTTTCACTTCTCAAGCTTTCTTGCCAGTAGCCACTTGGTCATCAATGTGCATCAATAAGAATTGATATATAGTGTATAATTACACTTCTGTGCCTTTTAACTAATAGCTTAAGAAGTGGGAAGGATACTTAAAGTTTGAAATTGACAACTACATTTTGTTGCACTTGCAAGATGTTGAAATGTGACAAATGTTTCAGATGCACTTGCAGGAGCTAAAAATCTCAAGAAGACTATTGGTGCAAGTTTTGATTGTACAAGATTGTAGTTTGTAGTGATAAAATCATAGATGTACAAAGATGTTTTAGTGATAGGAGCATGTAAAGTAGATGATGTTTACACCGAGCTATTTGTAAATGGATTCACAGAATAAATGTACATACTATCTTTCTATAATACATAAGGATGTTTCACAATAATAAAGGCTATATGTTTTTCTGATTTGGCACTACATTAAAATTTAATTTCTAGACAGAATGCCAAATTTTTATTCGACAAGTATAGCACACCCATGACAGGACCAGCGGAGGTTGATAGATAACATGCATATGGTTTCTTGAGTTTTTCGTCAGGGAGGACATCAAAAGTCTGATGAAAGATTTTATCATATCCACCTTCTGCTATGACTTTGGTGATCTAGGAGATCCTGCCCATTGCTGCATCAGTAATGCTTGGTCTAGTTTTCACTGTTTCAAGACAATTAAGATCAGTTCTATGACACTCTATCATCTCATACTGCTAGAAGACAATTAAGAAAACTTATACCATCTTATACTGAGAGAACCACAGTCGAATAATCAAGTGTACAAAGCAAGCTCAACAAATGAATACAACACAATGCAACCAAAAAGGAGAAGATAACACATCACAATGAGACATCTATCTGAAGTGATCAGCATTATAAAAATACAGATATTTACAATGTCTTTTTATCTTCTCTAGGTTTTAGAAACTTGAGACTAAATAAGCAAGTTTACCTTAATTAATTATGCATGAGCAATTCATAGTGAATAAACCACTACGACTGTACCCAAATGTTTCTCTATTCTCATCAAACACCAACCCTACATCAATCCAATTACATAGTCCAAAAGGCATCAGCACAACTCATAATCCATCACCACTAGCCCAATTCAAACACACAGCAAAATAAAGGATTAAACACCCAACAAGCTATTGGACAAAGGAACCTTCATTCAACACTATACAATTTGCAATGCTCAATTAATGTCAATTAATTATAAAATAGTCGTATTCCGAAGCCATGGCGCAAGCAACCGATAGAGCTATTGTAAAACAATAGAAGGTTTTTTGTTTGCAATTCAATTTCAATCATAGCGCTACAACATTCACTATACCACGGCATCATTTTAGCGTCAGATGCATGTCGAGAAAGATTAGAATTTAAAGTCACTAAATCTGTCGGTAATACATAGTAATAGACCGTCTGTCAGTAATAGGCATAAATAGCAACTAACTATCTGTCGGTAATGTGTAATGACAGACTGTCTGTTGGTAAATGTGTCAATAAATATCAGTTTGTCTATTGCTAAAAATATTTTTTAAAGCCACTTGTTTCCATAGGCTCTATTTTTGTGTAACCACTAACCATATATACGCTTTTACACATACTATTGATAATAAAAGTTTTGAACAATTTTGAATACAAATTACATGTGTGAATATGGGAGTACAAAATACTAAGTACCCTAAGTACCAAAGAGAGGATTGATCTGTGCCACATTATTCCATTTCTGTCAGGCAAACAACTGGTACCTTGCTTTCAAGTATGCATTTAAGTGTTATTTATATTGTTCACTTGATGGATGTCATATTATATGCTATCATAAGGAATGATATCCCTGTTGTAGCAGAGTGGAACTTCTTATTCTATGAGCGATGGAAACATCTTGAATGTTCAAAGCCTTGGCTTAATACAATCAACTATTCTATCTCGTAATACTAGAATAGTAAGTACATGTACTTATGGAATTAAAATAGTAATACTAGGACATGACTTTTTTGTCATGTCTGTTATCTCTTTCTAAATATGTATTGAAGATTGAAGATTGTGTGAGATCATGTGTATGATCATTGATAGGTGATGAATAAATTGGCTTGATGTTGAATAAGTTTGTTTTGATTGGTTTGAGTTATCGAGTACTCTTGTCTGGCACTCAGCTCTTAGCACTTGGTCCCCGAGAGAATTCAGTCCTCGAGGAAATTCAGCCCTCGAGAGAATTCAACACCCGAAAGATTTCAACACTCGAGATTTTGGATCACTCGGATTTTTTAATGTTCGAGTCGGATCATATGCTTAAATTGTTTATTCAATAAATATATCATATGATTGGATTGATTGAGACAAGTTAGAAATAACTTGTGCTCAAGGAAAAGGTTTCTGGTTATGATTGATTGAAGTGATTGAGTTAAGTTGGAAAGAACTTGTGCTCGGAAAAAGGGTTTCTTGGTTTGTTTATATGCAGGCATTGCTTGAGGGCGAGTCATGGTCGGTGATGGGATCGGAGCTAGGCTCGGGGAGGAGTTGAGACTCAAAACGATCGAGGATGTCATGCGAAATGCTCGGGTTACAGGATGCGGCACATGAAGATGAGGTTTCCATATGGCGTACGTGGGAAGCGTGTGAATATGGAAAGGATGCGAGGTTTCCATATGGCATACGCGGGATGTGTGCAGATATACAAAAAGAGAAAAATTTAGAAGGAGTTAGGATTTGACGATTCGTAAGAGATATGGATTCCTAGTTGGATTAGGATTCCAAAAGTTGTTAATTTCGTGGCTCATGGTGGCAGCCATGAGGGATTATAAATAGACTAGAGGAGAGAGCAAACATTGTATCGAAGAAGAAGAGAAAATTAGGGTTTAGCCTTTTGGTTTCTATTTAGGGCTTTGTTCATGATTTGGTGAGGTGTGCTTTGGATGCACCTTGTAAACACTCTTATATAATAAAGATTCATCTTCAAGCATCAAGGAGTGTGGTATCACGTTCTTTCTTCTTAATGTTCATCAGTTTGCATCGTTTTGACTTATTTTATAATTTCACTTTTACTTATGATTTAATTCAAATTGATTCATTCAAAACCTTCCTAGGATATTAAGAAAGAGGTCTGCAAAGTTTCGTTGGTTTATTCCTTGTATTTTAGGAGTAATTGAGGTTTTAATTTTTAGATCAGATCTATTCTGTCTTTACGCTGCTGCAAATCCTAAGGATCATAACTTTTGATTAGAAATTCATATTTGAGTGAAACTACTCTAAAAAGTTTTGTATTGAAGTCTAGTTTATTGTATTAAAATTTTAGATCAATCTGAGTTATAGTTTTAAAGTTATCCTTGTTTTAACGTTCCTTGTTCAGGCTGTTTTTAGCTCTCAGGAAACTCTCGGGAAATTTGCTGAGTCCTCGAGAAAGCCCTCGGGAAATTCGGGAACTTCTCAGAAAATTTCCTGAGTCCTCGAGAATTTTATTCTGGTCAGGGATTTTGCTGATTGGTTAGGAATTAGCTTTCTAAATTTATTTTTAGGGTACTGCAACCATTCACCACCCCTCTGGTTGCCGTGGTTAGTGTATTTCGATCTTACAATTGGTATCAGAGCTTGGTTACTATTTTGTTTTGATCTTAACCGATCTAAACAATCACTATGGCATCCGAGAGGTTTTCAACTAAGCCTTATATTTTTGATGGAATTGATTTTCAGTTTTGGAAAACAAAGATGGGGGCTTATATCATGTCACATGGTTTTGACATATAGGAAAAGGTTTCTAAATCATATGATCTACCTTCTGATAATCAAGTTAATGACACTAATAAGGCTACTTTTGAAGCAATTTGTAAAGCTCGAAACTTGATTATTAATGATGTTGGGAGTTCTAATTTTAATCGTATTTCTCATTTTTCTTATGTGCATGAGATGTGGAATTCTCTTTATGCCTATCATCAAGGCTCTTCTATAATCAAGAAAGTGCGCAAAGACGTGTACAAATAAGAGTATATGAAATTTGAGATGAAACCCGGTGAGACATTGAATGAATATTTTGCTCGCTTTAATAAAATTCTTAGCAATCTTCGTTTAGTTGATTCTTCTTTTGCTAGTAATTATACTAATTCTAAAATTGCTAGACATTTGCTTAGTGGGCTTGATATGTCGGTTTGGGAGATGAAAGTTACATCAATTCAAGAGTCGGTAGATATGATTACTCTCACTTTGGATACTCTTTATTCAAAATTGAAAACTCATGAATTGAATGTATTTTCACGCAAGATTTCTCCTAAGTCAATGGCTTTGATTTCTTCGTCTTCCAATGAGTCTTCTTCTTTTATATTATCTTCGAGTGTTTCTTTGTCAGCTTTAAATGCCTTATCTGATGAACAATTTGAGCAGTTTGCAGATGAGGACTTGGCTTTGCTTTCCATAAAAGTCATTAAAGCCTTGAACAATGTAAGAAATAAAAGAAGAGGTGATCTGGTTTGGTGCTTTGAATGTGGTGAGGCCAACCATATTTGTTCTAACTGTCCTAAGCTCAAGAAATCTATAAAGAAAGATAAAGAAGACAGCAAGCGTCTATCCAAAGAAGGTAAGATAAAGAACCGCAACTATAATAAGATAGTGCATTGAGTCCTTGCCGCTGTCAATCAAGTTGATATGAGTGATGTGGACTCAATGAGCGATGGAAGTGAAGATGAAGGCTAAGGCAAAAAAATGATCTCACTAGAATATGTCTTATGGTACGTGACATGGTAGGATCTAGCGAGGATAAACTTTTTAGCGATGAAAATGAGGTAATACCTACTTACGATGATTTAGCTCGTGCTGTTGTTCATCTTGATAATAAATTGAGAAAATGCAATAAGAAAGCTAAGAAACATCAACTTGTTGAATCACTCAATTCTACAATTTAAAGGCTCAAATCTTTTATTCCTGGTGATGATTAATACAAATCATGTGATGCTTTACAATCTAAAATTATTGTTTTAAGAGATGTTCATGCTTTTACTCTTCATAAGCTCAATGATAAAATTACCAAGAATAAATCTTGCTTTGCTATTGGTACTATCATGCTTTTTCGAGTTGTTGATGAACTATTTGTTACCAAGAACTATTTAAAAAAGATAAAAACTGCCTTATATGCTAGTTCTTTGGTAAATGCTTTGTACTGTAGCAAATTCAAACAACTTAAGAATATGAAGAGCTTAACCATTGTGAAATATGATTCAACTTCTTGTTCAAAATGTTTATTATTTAAATTGAAACTAAAAGATGCTTATGATAGAGTTGAACTTTTATAAAATGACTCACGTACTCATGAAACGTTGTCTTGTTCAATTTGTCGCAAACAAAACAGCATTGCTGATGTTTATAAAAATTGTGTTGCTTTGACAAAAAAAGTTGATTATCTCCAAAGATTCTTGCAATGTTTTTCAACTGGTAAAAAGAACTTCAATATGTTATTGGATATATCTAAGGTAAGCATAAATTATAGAGGGCTAGGTTTTGATGCTCGTACTTATTTTACTTCTCATCAACCTACTGCAATTAAAGCTCTTCAAAGAGGTAAGATTGAGGTTAAACTAGAACCAAAGCAAACAGTTTTTAAATCTGCTGGAACCTTGTCAAACTTAGCAACATCAAGTGCAATTGCTTCTGTATCTAAAACAACTAAACATGTAAAGTATAATTGTACGTATTGTGGAAAACATGGACACTTGGTTCAGTTTTATTTTAGACTTGCAAGACAACATAAAAAGAACAGGAAAAAATCATTTGCTAAACATAAGTTGCAACAGTCATTTATGGAATCGAGTAGAGCAGTCGGACCATAACATTCGAAATGGTCGGGCCGACCTTTTTCGATGGTCGAACCGAGGGTTAATCGATGGTTTAACCGATAACGCCCTGTTTTGGTAGGAGGTAAAAGTGACACTGATTTTGCTCAAGGATTTTTGCTTGCTAGTGTTTTTGGTCGGGTGTTTCAATACTTGATTCCTAAATTTCTTTTATCTAACCTCAGTACTGAGACATCAATATCTTCTCGTGTATAGGCCTTGAGAGCGAGGTAGGAGAATATATGGTTAGTAGACTTCAGATGTTCACGCCATATGTCCGGTGACAAAAATTGGTTCTCCTCCCTCACACGTGCATCTTGGTTTGAGTCAGTGACTTTTGAGGATGCTTCTACTAGCGCCATCATTGCTAAAGATACAGTCAAGGTAAGTAACAAATTTATGTTCAAAGATGTAGCTTTTATTGACAATATGAAATACAACTTGCTTTCTGTACCACAAATGATGGATGAGGATCTTGAGGTGTGTTTTAAAAAATCTAGGTGTAAAGTTCTTGATGCCTCCAGAGATCTTGTGTTTGAGATTTCATGTTTTGAAAAAAGTTTTTAAAGCTGATTTTGATTCACCTTCATCTTCTAAGATTAAATGTCTAGTTGTCAATGGTTCTAAAGATTTGTTCTTCTAGCATCGTAGACTTGGCCATGTTGGTTTTGATCATCTCACTTGTGTTAGTGGTTTAGATCTTATTCATGGCTTGCCGAAACTTAAAGGTATTAGTGATTTGGTTTGCTCGTCTTGTCGTCATACCAAAATGGTTTCTAGCTCACATGCTCTTATTACCTTGGTTATGATAACTGCATCTGGTCAACTTTTGCACATGCATATTGTTGGACCTGCTAGAGTTCAATCTATTGGGAGAAAATAGTATGTTCTTATCATTGTTGATGATTTCTCTCGATACTCTTGGGTTTTCTTTATATCATCTAAGGATGAAGCTTTTGGTATTTTTTAAAACTTGGTTCTTAGACTTTCTGTTGAACTCCTAGGAGCACTTAGAGCAATTAGATGTGATAATAGTACTAAATTCAAGAATTCATCTTTTGAGTACTTCTGTGCTGAAAAAGGCATTGAACATCAGTTTTCTTACCTAGAGTTCCACAACAGAATGGTATTATTGAAAGAAAGAATAAAACTTTGATTGAGATGGCTAGGACTATGCTTGATGAACATCAGACTCATACGAAGTTTTGGGCTAAAGCAATCTCTGCAGCTTGCTATATTTCAAACAGAGTTTTCTTACGATCAGAGCTATGCAAAACTTTTTTATGAGCTTTGTTTTGGACATAGACCTAGTGTTTCTCACTTGAGAGTTTTTGGGTGTAAATGCTTTGTGTTGAAATCTGAAAATTTGGATAAATTTGAAGCAAGATCTCAAGATGGTATTTTTCTTAGTTACCCTGCTCATACTCGTGGCTAGCGTATACTTGTGCTAGAAACTAACAAGACTGTGGATACTTCTGAAGTCACTTTTGATGAGGCTAGTCCTGGTACTAGATCCAACATTGCAAGTACAGGTGCACAGGTTCAGGTGAAGGATGAGAGCATCTTTATTGAAGAAAGTAATGACGAAGACGTTGATGTAGTTGACGGTCAGACCAACGTCTAGATCAGGTCCAACCAGCACCTCGAGGAAGTCGAGGAGCAATATCGACTACAAGGAGATGAAGTCTCGATAACTTTGAATGTTCCTCGAGAGATCACTTTATCTCTCAAAGATGTTGTATAAGACACTTCTCAAAATATTTCTGCTCCTTTGCACATTCAACGTCAACATCCTCCTGAACAAATAATTGGTAAACTCTATGAGCGTGCCACTCGTTCTAGGTTTGCTTCTTCTGATTCTCATACTCATTCAGCTTTTGTTGCTTCTTTTGAATCCAAAGATATTTCTCATACTCTAACTGATAAATCATGGATCAATGCCATGCATGAAGAGCTTGAAAACTTTGAACGTAATAAAGTCTAAAATTTAGTTGAACTAACTCAAGGGCATAACATTATAGGAACTAAATGAGTTTTTCGAAATAAACAGAATGAGAATGGTTTAATTGTTAGAAACAAAGCTAGACTTGTTGCTTAAGGATTTACTAAGGTGGAAGGTTTGTATTTTGATGAAACTTTTGCTCCTATTACTAGAATTGAAGCCATTAGACTCCTTTTAGCTTTTGCTGCATCTAAAGGTTTTAGATTGTATCAAATAGATATTAAAAGTGCTTTTCTTAATGGTTTTATCAATGAGGAAGTTTATGTTAAACAACCACTTAGTTTTAAAAATCTAAAATTCTCGAATCATGTTTCTAAGCTGTCTAAAGCTTTGTATGGTTTGAAACAAGCACCTCGAGCATCGTATGATAGGTTGAAAAAAATTTCTGCTTGAAAAAGATTTTGTTATGGAAAAAGTAGATAAAACTTTGTTTCTTTTTAAAGAAGGCAATGATCAACTTTTTGTATAGATTTTTATGGATGATATTATCTTTGGTTGTTCATCTCACTTCTTGGTTTACAAGTTTTTTGAGACTATGTGCAGAGAGTTTGAGATGAGTATGATGAGTGAGTTGACGTACTTTTTAGGACTATAAATCAAACAAACAAAAGAAGTCACTTTTGTTCATCAGAGTAAGTACACCAAGGATCTTCTTCGGTGTTTTGACATGAAAAATTGCAAACCGATTTCTACACCGATGGGAGCTACTTTAACTTTGGATCCTAATGAGGATGGTGAGTCCATCGATCAAAAAGAATATCGGAGCATGATCTGTTCACTTTTATATCTCATTGCATTGAGGCCGGACATTGCTTGAGGGCGAGTCGTGATCGGTGAGGGGATTGGAGTTAGGCTCGGGGAGGAGTTGAGGCTCAGAACGATCGAGGATGTCATGCAAGATGCTCAGGCTAGAGGATGCGGCACATGAAGATGAGGTTTCCATATGGCATACGTGTGATACGTGTGAATATGAAAAGGATGTGAGGTTTCTATATGGCATACACGGGATGTGTGCAGATATGGAAAAAGAGAAAAATCTGGAAGGTGTTGGGATTTGAGGATTCGTAAGAGATATGAATTCCTAGTTGGATTAAGATTCTAAAAGTTGTTAATTTTGTGGCTCATAGTGATAGCCATGAGGGATAATAAATAGACTAGAGGGGAAAGCAAATGTTGTATCGAAGAAGAAGAGAAAATTAGGGTTGAGCCTTTTGCTCTCCATCTAGGGCTTTATTCGTGATTTGGTAAAGGGTGCTTTTAACTTGTTGAGGCTTATTAACAGTGAATCATTATTAGACTTTTAACTTGTTTATGTCTACTTACAGGTCAAACACATTGATTGATACACTTTTAAGGCTGAGGAGCTCAAATCTATCACCGCTAAATACAAAGTTTCATCCATGATGTTAGGTGAATTATATGTTTCTTCATCCTGTAGAATATTCTTTCAGGCACTGAATCTGCTATTTCAATCACATATATATAATCTTTTTCAATCTTCATCCATACACAGTTTCATATAGGAATGCTCAGCTACATTTTTTATTTACTCAGTTATGAAACTAATACCTGGTTTTTAATGATTGTTCTTCTGTTAGTTTATACATGATAAATATTCTACCTTAGTTCGCTGATAAAAAAATATGAAAAAAATTCTCTCCATGTGAAGCTCCCATTCATGGCTTTGGTTTCTGGTTTGAAGTGGAGTTCATCAGGCCTTCAGATCCCTCTGACAACTCTTCTTCTGATTTAAATCCACTTAATATTATTCATAAGAAAAGGCGTCTGAGATCAGATGATGCAGTTCTGCTGTCCGCAGCCCCAGAGGATGAACCCACCCAATGGCATCAGGTTCTGATTTCTAAAAATGGTGTTCTACTTAATTGAACTCTTCAACATTACGTTGTTCCTGATATTTTTGGTGTAATATGATCATTTTCATGTTCTGCAGACTATTTTGTACTTCCTTGATCCTATAGAGGTGAAACAGGACCAAATTATAGAAGGCTATGTAACGATGTCTCAGAGCGAGGAACACCCATGTTTTCTAAATATTCAACTAGATTGCTCGTGAGTTCCTAGTGAACTACTATTTTATTGGCCAACTCAACACAGTTGCTCAATAGATGTCTTGTTATCTTTTCATGAATTCAAATTTTGCCAAGCTACACACTACCACAGAAACGGTATTTAGTGATGGAGTTTTACTGACGGATTAGTGACGCGCGTCAATAATACACTTGTAGTGATGGACTGTTTTACACGCGTCAGTAATGCTGTATTATTAGTGACGTGTCGGAGTCCGACCAGTCACAAAAGATGGGGCACTCCCATTAGTGACGGGTCACGGTACGATCTATTACTAAAGGTTACCCTATATAGTGATGGGTTATATTTCCACCTATCACTAAAGAGGGGCACCCTAAGACCACCTATCACTATAGGGTGTGACCTTTAGTGATGCGTGTTATTTTATCCACGTCATTAAAGTATCCACAACCCTAAGACCACCATTAGTGACGTTTTTTGGGATAACCATCACTGATGATAAGTATTTAAGCGACGTCAGTGGCTCAGAAGGTCAGAGATCTGGCTGTGCAGAGGTTAGAAGGATCCTTCACTGCCGTACGGGAGCAGGATGAGCTAACAACTGCTCTCGGCAACCCAGAGCACCCTGGTCGTGTGAGGGACGTCTCTAGCTCGCAAGGCTGGAAGCATGGTTTTCCGGACAATGCTGACATGTACAAGAAGCGAAGAAGGTCCAGGGAAATCGATGTGGAAGCGCTGTCGCAAAGAATCAATTAGGATCTATACGCAGATATCGTAAGGACCTTAGCTCTACAGGGTATCGTCCTTCTAGATCAACCTACATTAGATAGCCCTGCTTATGTCAAAAGGAGCAGCTGTGCTTCAAGAGAGATCGAGCAGCAACGACCAGAAGTGGCCTCACAATCTTGCAACGGTATGCAAGACATGATTGATTGGCTAACTGAACCAACTCCGTGTAAGTTTATCTTAAAGTCTACGGGGTATCAGATTGAGGTGGCAAGGGGTGTGGTCTACCCATATCAGCATGAGCTACACACTTTGCTAATAAGGAAGGGATATGCAGTGGTGTCTATTGATTTTGTGCACCCCAACGTAGAAGACATCGCACTGCCTATTTCTCTGAATGATTAAATCATCACTCTATGCGATGCACATCTATCAAGAGTACAATAGAATTGGCTGAATATTTTCGTCGATGCTGAGACTTCTGTAAGCCAGGCTCGTGCTCAACCTTCAGCTTCTCAACCTTCTGTTGCTCAACCTCCTGCTGCTCAACCTCTTGCTGCATCTCTTGCTCAACCTCCTGCACCTATCGAGCAAGGTAAAAGTGCCACCACCCAAGAAGCCAACGGTCATAAAGACCAAAACAAAGAAGACCGCTGACAGAAAGTCAAAAAACATCGCGAAGCCTAATGTGGTGTTAACCTGGACTCAGGCACACCCTAAGTACCAAGCTAGCAAGGCTCTGCTTCCTCAAGATCAGCTAAGGAAGGCTGGGCAAGCCGTGATGGACCCGCATCAGTTCTACCTGACTGGCTGTAACAATAATAAATGTTTGGTTACTGTAGTGTATAAGCAACAGAATTTCTAGACCACCGACAACTATTTTTTGCTTTGCTTCGATGACATATATGATCTTTTCAATACAGACGCTCTCGACATCAGCTTGTTGCGGTGCTAGACATTGTAAGTCACTTAACCTAGTCTTTTAATTAAAGTCGATACATAATTATGTGGTATTAACTAGTCTTTTATATCTGTAGGCTAATGTGGTAAGAATGCAAGAAGCGACCATTCAAATTTCTTAACCCATAACTGTTAGCAATGGCAACCATCGAGAATGATAAGGATTCATGTATCGACTACCTATGTAAGTTACTCTCCTATTACACCGCAAGAGAACAATTTTTAATGGGCGTACACCACTTGAATGGACATTATGTCCTACTACTCTTCGCCCCCAAGTGGAACATTGTATGGTGCACTGACTTGGCAAGACCGTTGAAACCGAATGACGATCGCACCGAGAGAGACTACTCGGTAATCAGAAGTATAATTGACGAGTAAGGTTTTCTTCACTTTATTACTACATGTTCAACCTTTAACCTATTCCCACTTAACTCAATTTTGTTGTACCTCTTTACAGAGTTTTCAGTGTCGGTCTCAGGACATCAAAGGTAACGGAACGCTGATAGTTGGTGCATAAAACCATAGTGCCGGTAAGTATCTAAATGCTTGCCTTTTTAAAATTAAATGTGTCGTACAGACTAATCTTGTATTTCCATAACAGTGCTACACTCAACCTCTTGGAAACCAATATGGGTTTTATGTCGCACACCATATGATGTTAGCCCTAAATATAGCGGATCTTAAATTACTCAATGTAAGATATTATCATGTACTTCGTTGTTGTGTTGAATTTACGTTTTACTTATGTAAACATCGACTACCGTAAAAAACTCAATTTACAGAAATTCAATATACCTGAAGGTAATCTCAGCGAGAATGACTTGCGGGCCATCCGTTCATGGCTAGCGTCATTTCTTGTGGACCATGTCATCAAACCAGAAGACGCTTTCTATTATAAAACCTAGAATTAATGTTTGTTGGTTGTGAACTTGTGATGTAATATGACTTGTAATATTTGGTGAAATCTGTGATATTTGCAATACAATTTGTGATTTATGCTTTGTTTATGCAATACAATTTGTGATGATGGCATTCTGTGATGAATTCTGTGTTGTTTGCAATGTATAATGTTGGCCACCAAATCCTGGCTTTGATTTAGGATGCAGCCTAAAAAATTATTTTTTACAATATCACCATAACATTAGTGACGGGTCTAAATAAATACCCGTTACTAAAGGTTCCCTATAGTGACGGGTGTCCGTTACGCCATGTCACTAAAGGGTACCTCCAGGTCCACGTCGCGTTCGGCTTCATCCTTTTTTAGTGACGGGTAGCCATTGAGATCTGTCACTAAAGGTACCCATAGTGACAGGTGGAAAGTGTCGCCCGTCACTAATGTGTGCCCTTTAGTGACGGGTCACAATGTTCACCCATCACTAAAGGGGAGTCATGCAGGACGCGACGTCGATCTGGAGGGACCCTTTAGTGACGGATGTTTAACTGTCACTAATAATAGGGCTTTACTGATGCGATAAGAGTGACGGGAAACATGCCCGTCACTAATGTACATTATTACCCGTCACTAAAGTGCTTTTCTGTGGTAGTGACAGGCTTATTGAATTCCTTATAGCTTGCTCTGTTTGGAATTTTGTCCATGTCAAATTGTCAATTTAGCAACCCATATAAGCAAATATTTGCATGGATGATCAATTGCATGCATTGCCTACTTGTATCACTAAGGCAACATTTGTTGGATGTTGATATGAAAGTTCCTATTTCCTATCAAGTTTGAATCCACAATTGTGTAGTATTGTAGGTGTCGGGGATGTGACCCCCGGGTGCCTCACAGTTGGGCTTATCAGACTAGACCAAGGGCAAGCCAAGACCAGCATTGACCATTCGGTATGGCCCATAAACAGGGGTTTGATTCTGTTAAGCAAAGTTGAGTCCTTATCGAGTAGTTAAGCTCTGGATATGTTATCTAGAGGTTTATTTGTACCGAAATATTTGTAATTAGGGATTTACTATTCGAGTTTGGTAGGAAATCTAAGTCCTACTCGGGATAGAGTCCTGAGATTGTTAGGCTCACCTCTTGAGTATATAAAGGAGGTGAGACCCCCTAGAGGCATCTAAACTCATCATCAAGTTTTGGCATATTTTTCTTGCTTTTAACACCCAAGCCTTCATAGCTTGATTGCGTCGTATTGTAAGATCCACCATTATAGTACACACCAAAACACTGGACGTAGAGCTATTATCCTCCGAAAGACCTGAACCAATATAAACCATGGCTCTTATATTCTAGAGTCGACCATCAGATTCAAAGGCGCTGTGCTTCCCTTACACATATCTAATCACCACCTCGGGTACCACCTTGGGTGGACTGATCGGTGATTCACCGATAGTTGGCGCGCTAAGTTGGGGTCGCGTTGCTTTCTCCAGGATCCGATGGCACTTCTCTCGGATTTCCTCATCCCTGTCGGCTCCATCTTCATATTCGGGAGTCTGATGTTCATCAGAGATCCGGAGGGACAGCTCCTCTTGTCGGATCCCCCGATGAGGCGAACGGATGAACGGATGGATCAACTTTAGGATCTGGCTGGCCCTGAACACTACAGGGTAATCGGTGGCTCCCGGCCAACCTTGTTATGATGGCCGAGGGGGTTCTATCCACCACCAGCAGCGAGAGGCGGTGCCTCGCGGAAGCCAATCGGGTTCAACAAAACAATGAGATTCACCGAAACCTTAAAGATGAATTCACCCTAGAGTTCAACGGAGAGAAGGTTTTCAAAACCCTGGCTGCCAACCTGGTGGCCATCGAGAGGGCTCTCAGTTCTCTTCCCGAGACCCTAGAGCTACGACGAGCCAAAGCGCTTGCTCAGGCGATAGCAACTCAGATCAATACCCTGGCTCCGGCTCTAGCTCGATCACCGACTCCTCCCCCGAAAGACAAGGGGGATGATAATCAGGATCGATACCAACCATCGTGCAGCCAAAATCCGCCTATCGATAGCCTGCATGGTGACCCCTACAACCGCCGCCGGCGGGAAGGGGGAACAGGTTGCGTTCTGAGATCCGCCGGCAAACTAACAATCAACGCGACGTCGAGAACAGCCGCAACAGTATTGTCAATAGTGCCAAGCATGATGATTTGACTGAAGGTCGCAACCCCCACAATCGTAGACGAAGCAGAAGCCAAAATGATCATGGTGGTTTCCCTGCTTTCACCTGGCGCTTGAGGCAAGTCAGGTGGCTGAGTTCCTTTCGTCAGGTGGGAAGGTAAAACAGATCCCTCACAGTGGTTACGACTCTATAACACCACCGTTCAGACAGTAGGAGGGGATGAGGGGGTTGTGGCAAACTATCTTTCGGTCATGCTCTCTTTGTCTGTCAATAATTGGCTCTCGAACCTACCCAGAAACTCTATCGATTCCTGGGCTCAACTCCGCTCAGCCTTCATCGACAACTATCAGGGAACGTGGGAGAAGCCTAGGACGCTTCGTAGTTTTATCCAAAAGTTTTCAGAAAAAAGGACTATGGTCTTTGATATCGACGAGTGGGACATCATCAACTTCTTTATCGATGCCCTGTACCACTCTTTCAAGTTGCACGGGGCTCTCGTGAGGAAGAAGCCAAAGACCATAGCCTAGATGATCTCTATTGCAGAAAGTTACACCGACTGTGAAGATGCTCGAAGAGAAAAGATGGAGCGGTCATGCCACGAGAGTCAATCTCATCAGAACAAAGACGATCGACCTCAGTTCCCCCAACAAGAAGACGACTGGCCGAGATCCTCTCGGGGCAAACAAGAGTGAAAGAGGAAAACAGAGAGAACTGTGGCAGCCGCCTATAGCTAATGACGCCAGGAGGATGAAGCCATGTTAGAAGAACTCGACAAACCGTGCCCATTTCATCCAAAGGACAAGCACACCATGCACAAGTGCTATTCTCTACGGGACATACTCGTCAAAGAACCGCGCATTGATCCCCACCAGAGCAAAAGACGCCGGGACAATGACGATGCCCCAAAGAAGGATAGTCGGCCTCGAGACGACAACGACTTCCAAGAGCCTCATAAGACTGTGAACGTTGCCTTCGTTTCCCGCATCAGCTGAAACCAAACGGCAATAGAAGATTCTGGATTGATGCATCAATGCCGCAGGATTCGAGGAAATTCAGCAGCTGCGGTGGTCGGAAGTCTCGATCACCTTCTCTCAGGATGACCAATAGACAAATGTCTTGAAAATCGGGCACTGGTTGCTGGTGGTTGACTCAGTGATACTCAAAGTACATATGTGGCGGGTACTGATTGATAGAGAGAGTGGGCTGAACATCCTCCTCCGCTAGTCCCTTACCGATCTCGGCATCTCGGTCGATAGCCTCCAAAAGAAGACAACTTCCCGTTCTACCGTATCATGCCAGGACAGAGCTTGGTACCGCTCGGTTCTATAACTCTACCGGTCACATTTGGTTCTCGAGACAACTATCAGACCGAGCACATCACCTTCTGAGTCACAGAATATGACATTCCATTCCACATCGTCTTAGGAAGGCCATCCATAGCCAAGTTTATGGCCATCGGACACTACCTGTACTTGGTGCTCAAGATGCCATGTCCCGGTGGAGTTATCACTGTTTAGGGAAACATCGACATCTCCTGCACATGTGAGAAGGACAATCTCGCCCTAGCAGAGGCTGTCGACCTATCGGCTTGGATGGAGGAATCCCTCAAGCAAGTCCACGCGCATCCTCCCGAGGTCACGGATCCAGTCAAGGCACCAACTACTTCGAGGATCTTCTCCACACCCTCGAACACCAAGAAGATCGCACTCTCTAACGTGGATCCAACAAAGACCACAACTATCGGGGCAGGGCTCGACCCCAAATAGGAAACCACGCTTGTTGGCTTCCTGCGCTCCAACATGAACATCTTTGCATGGAAGCCCTTTGACATGCCTGGGGTTCTTCGGGAGCTAATCGAGCATGAACTCCATGTATATCTGACTACCAAGCCGATAAAGCAGAAGCTGCGGAGGTTCGCTCAAGACAGGAAAGAGGCGATTAAAGTAGAAATCTCCTGCCTCCTAGCAGTAGGATTCATCCATGAAGTCTACCATCCCGAATGGCTCGCTAATCTAGTCTTTGTAATAAAGAAAACGGAACAATGGCGGATGTGCGTCGACTACACTGACCTAAACAAATACTGCCCGAAAGATCCCTTTGGGCTACCTCGGATAGACCAAGTAGTTGACTCGACTACAGGATTCTCCCTCCTATGCTTCCTCGATTTCTACTCCGGCTACCACCAGATCAACCTTAAAGAAGAAGACCAGGAGAAAACATCTTTTATCACAGCTTTCGGAGCATACTGCTACACAACCATGCCTTTTGGCCTCAAAAATGTAGGAGCAACTTACCAGCGAGCCATCCAGCGATGCCTTTCAGAGCAGATAGGCTGTAGCATCGAGGCATACATCGACGATGTGGTCATAAAGTCCAGAGAAGGAGACAACCTCATCAGCGACATCGCCAAGACATTCGCTAACTTGCAAAAATTCCGTTGGAAGCTTAACCCCGAGAAGTGTGTCTTTGGGATACCATTCGGACAACTACTCGGGTTCATCATCAGCAACCGGGGCATTGAGGCCAACCCCGACAAAATAACGGCGATAATGAAGATAGACAAACCCAACAACGCTAAAAAAGTCCAGAAGCTCACCGGTTGCATGACGGCCCTTGGGAGATTTATCTCTCACCTAGGGGAAAGAGGAGCTCCCTTCTTCAAGTTGTTAAAGAAAGAGGATAATTTCCAATAGACAATCAAGGCTGACAAGGCATTCACCGCATTGAAGAAATTCTTGACCACGCCACCGATACTCATGACTCTAAATCCAGAAGAGGTCCTCCTCCTCTACATTGCTGCTACGACCAATGTCGTCAGCATGACCATAGTAATCGAGCGACCCAAAGAAGGACATGTCTTCCTAGTCCAAAGGTCGGTATACTTCATATCAGAAGTCCTCGGCCTATCAAAAGCAAGGTATCCTCAAGTACAAAAGCTCATTTATGCCGTCCTGCTCATCGCTTAGAAGCTGAAGCATTACTTCTAAGCCCATAAGATCGTGGTCATGACATAATACCCACTAGGCGGCATACTCCATAATCGAGATGCAACAGGACAAATCGTCAAATGGGCCGTCGAGATGGGAGAATACACGATGGAGTTTCGCTCCCGTACCGCTATAAAGTCTCAAGCCCTAACCGACTTTATCGCCAAGTGGACCAAAATACAGTTACACGGCCTCAAACAACGTGGTGGAATACGAAGCCCTGCTACATGGCCTTCGGATATCTGTATCCCTCAGGGTAAAGCGAGTTATGGTCTATGGAGACTCCAAGCTGCTATTTGCTAGGTCAACAAAGACTAGTCTTGTACCGGTGACAAGATGGACGCCTACTGCGCTAAGGTACGGAAGCTCGAAGATAAGTTCCTAGGCCTAGAATTTCATCACATTTCCTGTGATGATAATTCGACGACAGACACCCTCGCCCCTTGGTTCCTTTCGGGCGATGGTCCCCAAGGGCATATTGATCCAAGAGATCATCAAACCATCAATCAAGGATGATGCAAACTAAAGTACTAGCTCGTCAGCAATCATCGTCATGCTCAATGACTCCAATGACCGGCGGCAGCCCTTTGTCGACCACATCCTTAAAGGCACGGTACCAGAAGACAAGACCGTTGCTGAACGGCTAACAAGATGAATCAAGCAGTATGTGGTCATCAGGGATAAACTATACAAGTGCGTGGCTTCAACAAGGGTACTACAAAAGTGCATCTCGCTGATCGAGGGCCTCTAAATCCTTAATGATGTTCACGCAGGGGCATGCGGCAATCATGCTGGGGCGAGGACCTTGGTTGAAAAGGCCTTCCGATTGGGTTTCTATTGGTCGACAGCCAACAACGACGCTAAAGAATTGGTCAAAAAGTGCACAGGCTGCCAATTTTTTGCTAAACAAAGTCACCTCCTGGCTCAGGCCCTTCAAACAATCCAGCCAACTAGGCCCTTCACTTGCTGGGGGCTCAACATGGTAGGACCTTTTCAAAAGGCTCCCCAGGGCGTCGACCGGCTCCTGGTAACTATCGACAAATTTACCAAGTGGATAGAAGTCTTCTAGACTCAGTTCACAGCAAATGACTTTTGGGATTTTTGTGAGGAACGACTGATTGAGATCAAGTATGCATCGGTCGCCCATCCTCGGGCCAATGGACAGTGCGAGCACGCTAACAGGATGATCCTACAAGGTTTAAAAGCCCGAATCTTCGATCCTTTGCAGAAATACGCCGCCAAGTGGCTCCAAGAATTACCAGCAGTACTCTGGGGGCTCCGCACGCAGCCAAACCGAGGCATAGGGCAAACACCCTTCTTCCTGGTCTACGGCTCTGAAGCAATCCTACCAAGTGATATGCTACACAACTCCCCATGAGTTCAATATTATGACGAGAGAACCACGAAACAGACAAGGGCTGAAGACATCGACTCCATCGAAGAGGCTCGGATAGCGGCCACAATCCAGTCAGATCAGTACCAACAAACCCTTCGACGATACCATGACCACAACATGCAAAATAGAAGCTTCAAAGTAGGTGACTTGGTACTTCGTCGAGTACAATCAACCGTTAGGATGCACAAGCTCTCTGCTCCCTAGGAAGGACCCTTTATTTTCTCCGAAGTAACAAGACCAGGAGCGTATATACTAATGCGAGAAGACGGGCAAGCAGTACCGAACTCCTAGAGCATCGAGCACCTTCATCGGTTTTATGCTTAAATAATATTTCGTTAATAATCTTCTTCGATTATCCTTGTCTAGGCACTCATCAACCCCGGGGCACCGCTTTCTTCATCAACACCGCTGGCTACTTCTCCTCAGACATGCATCCGGGTCGGGAAGGGGTTAGCCCTCGGGCTGTACACCCGCACTCAAGCATCACTTTTGCTGACCTTGTTGACTACTTCCCCCCAGGCATGCAACTCGGCCAGGAAGGGGTCAGCCTTTGAGCTGTACACCCACAGCCGAGCATTACTCTCGTCGACCTATGCCGATTACATCCCCCTCCGCGTTAGGCTCCAGATGGCCGCCGTTGCATGCAACCGGTTCTAGGAGAGGGTCGACTTCTTAGTCATACACCCGCAATTACACACCTTGAAGAACTTGCCGACCCATACCGGTTACATCCCCCTCCGTGTTTGGTGCCCAATGGCTGCCATGCATACAATCGGACCCGGGAGAGGGTCGACTCCTTAGTCGTACACCCGCAACCGTGCATCTTTGGAGAACTCGCCGACCATTGTAGATTACATCTCGTCTGAGTTGGGCAGCATATAGCCACCATACACACAACCGGCCCCGAGAGAGGGTCGGCTACTTAGCTAACACCCACAGTCTCACATCTTCATCAACTCCACTAGCACCGTGTGGGTGGTAAAGAAATGCACAACAAAATACTACACAATGAATAAAGCAAATTTGAAGACTCTTTTATTTCTTCAGGACTAATTTTTTACAGGAGCAAGACTACTTCAAAGAAGGGGACACAGCCTCCTTCGATCAAAAGAAGAAAAACACCCCGGTGGCTAGAGACAGCATTCTGCGAAGCAGAAGAGATGGCTATGAGAACCGAGATTCTCATAGCAACCCCGCCCGTTGTAGCATCAACCTATCATCACTACCATGAGCACCGAGGATTCCAGGGGCTGCCACTGTGGCAGCAACGACTCCACACAATCCTCGCCTTCACTGGAGGAGATCATCACCAACCCTGAGAGACCAGCCCAAAGGGAGAGCAGTATTTGCCCGACCTCGGCGGTGGGGTCAGATACCTCCCCAGGATGCCTCTGCCAGCGGATGTCTCTAGCTCTTTCCGTAGGATCGAGCCTCTACCTTGGCATCTGGACATCAAGACAGGCGGCACAAGAGCGCTAGATGGTAGCATGTTAGCAGAAAGATCTATGTCGCCAGAAGGTCTTGGGAAGGATATAACATCCTATTGCGATGACGAATCCAAGAGTCATGCACTGCACGAATAAAGATAAAACAAACTCACACAAGGATCAATATACCAGACGAACCCGACGGTTTGAAATTAGAGTAGCCAGTTCAGCGGTTAAGCCAGCACATCGTGGATACATGGAGCAGCAAGCGTCATCAATAATCTCTCCCGTGCAGGTGTGAAGAAGAAGGAATCTCAAGACAGAAGAGAAGGAGTCAAGAGGACCCATTGCAAGACTCAGATAGGGGAGGGGAGCACCGGTTTAAATAGAGGCGTTTTCCCAACCACTAGCACAGTGAACGCCACTTCGATCGTCATACGCGTTATGATAGAGAAGGCGAAGCGGTTCGCGCCGCATTATCTCCGCCAATGCATGCGGCGCGTGACTCTGTCAGAAGCAGAACGTCTTTTCAGCTTTTTCGCCTGCCATGCGATGACCACGGACATGAGAAGGAATTATCACTACCACATAAATGACCTTTAGTGACATAGCTTTAGTGATGGATAAAAGACACACGTCACTAATATACCTTTAGTGATGGGTGTGTTTACAACCATTACTAAATGCCTATCTTTAGTGATGGGCCTCAATGATGTTCGTTACTAATGAGTTGCTAAATTCTAAACTGATCTTTAGTGACGGGCAATGTTGAGGCCCGTCACTAAAGACCTACCTTTAGTGACGGGTGTAAGACCATCACTAAAGATCTACCTTTAATGACGCGTGAATATCTAGACCCATCACTAAAGACCTACCTTTAGTGACGCGTAAATATCTAGACCCGTCACTAAAGATCGGCGCATATTAAAATTTTAAAAAATTTAGGCGGGCAAAAGAACACTAGCCCGAAAACATAAACGCACTATTATAAAGCCCCATCGTCTCCCCTCTTCAGTCTTTACTCTCAACCATTCTACACTTCTCTCCCTTGCTCTCTCTACTTGATCTTTACCATTATTATCTCGAGCTCTATCGATGG
Source organism: Zizania latifolia (assembly GCA_000418225.1). Lineage (NCBI taxonomy): Eukaryota > Viridiplantae > Streptophyta > Magnoliopsida > Poales > Poaceae > Zizania > Zizania latifolia. The sequence goes on along the minus strand of KE371751.1, from coordinate 1,399,294 downwards.
TGGCCGACGTCACTACAAGATCTACTCGACGACGACCAGTGTCACCTCATGCTCCACATGACCATGAGCTCCTTGGTATCGAGCTGCTTCAACAAATGGTACATAGTTATTGCCATTGCTTCACCAAATCCTACTGCTTGCTCTCCTCCATTGTTATCACCTCCTCATCTCCTTCTTCTTCTTCTTCTTCATCACCTCTCCTCCTCTATTGTGGCTCAGGGTAGATGCCTCACCGACGATGACCACATAGAAAGCATATCGAAACGATAACAAAAACGATGGAAAGAGCCCCTCTACGACCACCTCGGATCTAATCTTCTTCTTCTTCATCATCGCCTCTCCTTCTCTATTGTGGCTCAGGGTAGAGGCTCACCGACGATGACCACATGGAAAGCACATTGGAATGACGACAAAAACAATAGAAAGAGCCCCTCCATGATCACCTTGGATTTAATCGTCACCTCATTTGAATTGAAAGAAACTAAACGAAACTGTATAGAATATATATGAAATGAAAAAAAATCGACCTTTAGTGACGCGTGAACATCTATACCCATCACTAATGATCCACCTTTAGTGACGAGTATAGATGTATGTGCGTCACTAAAGGTCACCTTTACCTTTAGTGACGGGTATAGATCACCTTTAGTGACGTGTATAGATCTATACCCGTCACTAAAGGTGGACCATTAGTGATGGGTATAGATGTATGCCCGTCACTAAAGGTGGACCATTAGTGATGGGTGTATGTCCGTCACTAATGAGAGGCTATTACTGACTTGATAAGAGTGACGGATGCGATGCTCATCACTAATGACTTTTATGACCCGTCACTAATAGCCTTTTTAAGGTAGTGTATGAAATTGCCTTTTCTGGCACAATAGATAAAGTCTGCGATGGTTTAGATCCGCTGTGCTGGTGGGTCCCACGCTCGGGGGCTCACATATGCCCGAAGACCTTCGTGCTTAGGGGCTTGCGGCTCGAAGACCCTCACACTCAGGGGCTTGCACGCTTGAGGACTCCCGCGCTCGGGAGCTCGCCCGACCCAAGGTATGAGTCCTTGGGACTAAAAATCCTCGGGAGCTTGCAACCTCGACAGGCCTCGACCTCGTGGGCATCTGGATGCACGAGAAACCCGAACAACAGGACATCAATTTACTCAAAGACTCAAGACCAATTTCTTTTCAGTTTATCATAAGTTCAAGACTTCAAGCACGACCTTTTTCAGTAAGGTCTCAACGATGGCAAAAGACAGGGTTATAAAGTAGAAGATTATTATTTACAGGATATTCTTAGACCCTCGAACAAAATGTTTCATTTAACTCGAGGCTCAAGGGCTACACCATGTGGGTGCACCTATTCGGTGCACCTCACATGAAAGAAGGCGAACAAAGGCCCTTTTAAGAACATTAAAGTTTGGCAAAGATGTTAAAGTTTCAGATCAAAGGAGAGCTCCTCCTAGCTTGGTTTTGTCGAAGATCTCTTCAACCAAGCCGAGAAAAACTCGGGGGCTGCTGTTGGGGATGTGACCCCTAGGTGCCTCATAGTTAGGCTTATCAGACCAGACTAAGGGCAGGCTAAGACTAGCATTGACCATCCGGTATAGTCCATAAATAGGGATTTGATTCTGATTAGGAAAGTTGAATCCTAATCGGGTAGTTAAGCTCCAGATATATTATCTAGAGGTTTATTTGTACCGAAATCCTTGTAATTAGGGATTTAGTACTCGAGTTTGGTAGAAAATCTAAGTCCTACTCGGGATAGAGTCCTGAGATTGTTAGGCTTACCTCCTGAGTATAAAGGAGGCGAGACCCCCTAGAGACATCTAAACTCATCATCAAGCTTTGGCATATTTTTCTTGCTTTCGATGCCCCAAGCTTTCTGTTGGCGTAATCAGATAATACGCAACAGGTTTTTAGTATTTAGAACCTCGAAGGATTCGAAGTATAGACAGGGGTTCGAACTCTGCCCAAGGCCTCCATAATGGATAATAACCTTCATGCAGAAGTAGTATTGATTAACACTACAAGTGTTTGATCATCTTCCCTTTGCAAAGAGGAGGGTATTTATAGACACAACATAGATAGGATGTTACCAAACTACCCCCTTCTTATAACCGACTATAGCAGTGATATATAGAGGATTACGTAGGGGTAACATGATAAAATACCGTATGAACACCGTAAAGTACATGTCTTGTCAGAGAGGACTGGAACACATAGTTTTGGCCCTTACTCCAGAGTGGTTTAAGGGCCTTCGAGTCAACCTGGTGAAGGGAGCTTCGAACCTGGTGAAGAGGGGCTCCGAACCTGGTGAGGGTGGCTCCGAACCTGGTGGACGGGGCTCCGAACCTGGTGAAGGAGGCTCCGAAGCAATCTTTTAGTCAGAGTCCAGAAGTACAGTGGGAGTCATTTCTCCCAACACCTTCATAGCTTGATTGCGTCGTATTGTAAAATCCACCATCACAGTACACACCAAAACACTAGACGTAGGGCATTATCCTTCGGGAGGCCTGAACCAGTATAAATCTTGGCTCTTGTATTCTAGAGCCAACCATCGGGTTCGAAGGCACTGCGCTTCCCTTACATACATCTAATCACCACCTCGGATACCCTCTTGGGTGGACTGATCGGTGATTCACCGACGGTAGGTTGATTTAGTTCATTTTGAGCTTTTGGTATATTTTTTGTATGAGCGGTAAAGTAGTTGTTATGGTGTATGTATATTCTATAACTTGGTACAAATTCTGTTTGTGAATGAAAGTTTCTTGGTTCCTCGTCCTCCCTCTCTAACCTCTGTTTTTGTGTGTACAACAGCATAGGAGGCCAAACAATGGTGAAAACTTATGGCATGCGATGAATGGGGTTGTTAGTTAGCTACTTAGCTGGGCTGGATCCCCCAACTTCGGTTAGGAAGATCCTGCAACTTGCGAGGATGTCTTTCAACAATCTATACCATGTGTCTGATGTAGAACTGAAGTTAATCTTTTGGACAGCTCATTGTACAACCGAAGTTGATCTTTTAGACAGCTCCAATATAGGACTAAAGTCGGTGTTGTATGGTCTTTTGGATATTGTGACCTTAATCTATGATTTGTATGAATATACTGTGTTTCTGGACTACATGTGTTGAATGGAGTATCTGATTTGATGTTGAATGTACTGTTTGATAATTTATATATATATATATATAATTTTAAATAGGTTATTCATTATGCTGTCAGATAGTCTGTCGTTATATGTCATTTTTACAAGCAGCGGGTTGTCTGTCGATAAAGATTGTCTGTCGCTAAAACTCAAATATTACTAGACAGATCATCTGTTAGCAAATGTGTAGTATTTCGGTATAGAACTTTAACTACAGGCTTTGTCCCCACACATATTTTCTGTGGGTAAAAGCCTTTGCTGATATTTTTTTTTACGTTAAATGGTGCTTTCAGCAATAGATTTTCTGTCGATGTATCGATGTCATGGTATAGTGATTAGAGCTAAACCAAGGAATAATAATTAAGCTTCAAGCCAGCATCACAAGTTTGTAAACATGCATGGACATTTATTAAGATGCATCGATTTCAAATGCTGAAAGGCAACCCCATTTCATCACTCTAGTATCAAACCATGTCAAAACTTCTGTAAGAAACTAGGTTCTCTGCTCTTTCCAGGTCGGTGATTTCAAAAAAAATCTTTCAGATCTAATAAACAAACAAATCATGCCAATTTTTTGCCAAGAAACAACAAAGATATGAACTTTCTCAACTAAACTGAAAGAAAACACTTTCCTACACTGGAATTCAGACAATATTTCTAAACTCAAAATGGAAACAATGTTCAGCATCACCTAAAAAAACAATGTTCAGCATCACCTAGAAGAGCACCCTCACAAGCAGCTCTGGTCAAGCTGCCTACTTCTGCAGCTCGCGGTCCTTGTCGAACAGCTCCCTAAACTCATCGTTCGTGGCCTTGAGCATGTCCGCCAGCTAGAACAAGGCCAAGAGGAAGAATGAAATAGGGAAACAAAACTGGTTCTTGGAGATTGGGATCTTAGGCACAAAGTGAGGCAGAGGAAGTATGAAATGAGGGGAGTGCAACGATGGTGGCGGAGCCGAGCCCCCTAGCGGCGCCCACTGGCGAGGGGTGGGAAGCAAGTGGCGGGGCGACTGCAGAGAGGGGCGTCGTGGAGGGGAAGGGCTGACGGGGCGGCGCGTGCGGGGAAGACCGGCGGGGTGCTGCGAGCCGACCCTGTGCCGAGCGAGCTCTGAGCTGAGCGAGTCGAGTTGGATGAGCCAAGGTAGGGCTACAAAGTCAAGCGCTTCCTGGCGCAGGGACACGGGGCAAGGATTTGCAGGCGGGCTGTGGGTGAGGTGCCCTACAACCCGCCTGCAGGGATTTTTTTCTAGTACCACACATCGTACTCAATAAGTCACATGCAAAATACATGTGATTTAATAGGATTTCGAAGAAAGACATACTATAACTATTTTACATAAACAACGTTTTAAAGAAATATTAAGAACTTTGAAAATAGTAGAATGCATTAAAGTCAATATTAACTAAACCCGAGTATATTATGTGGGTCTCTTTCGAGACAACCGTTTGTTTCATTGCCGCAATCTCACTATGGAAACATTTTTAGCCTTAGAGCTGTCGTGCACTCATTATTTTGCTAAACCTTGGCTAATATATAAAAAAACCATAGCCCCAACTAGAGTTCATAAAACCGTGTTAACCAGATTAGTTACTGTAGCTTTTGTTATCTTACCGCTGTGCTGCCGACGGTGGCGTGGCCTAACAAAGTTAGAATTGGTGACATGGCACAACATGTAACATAGTGAAAGAAAATCTAGGTATTTGTTCATGTCCACTAGCGGCGTTATGCGACCCCGGGGGATAACTTCAATTGTGTACCTCTTTGGAGACATCAAATACAGCTTGTTGGTGCTGTGCCGAAGCGAAAGGAAAAGCACAGATATTTCTTGAGCCGTATCAATACAATACACGCTCATTATTTTCATGCCCATAGTTACATGCTCCCATAAGCAAAAATCTCCCTGAGGTGTAAACTAAAAATGAACATAAAATTCAAGAAAGAAGGGTGGAAGTGAATGTCACCGATGCTAACACTTCATGAATAGTGAACATAATTAACCTAAAAAGAAGACTTAAATTGGACGATTTAAGCTGATTGATTGTCCTTGTCATCAAGGAAAGGGTAGTCAGTGTATCCAACAACTGGGTCTTGCGTGTAGAAGGTGGAGCGATCATACTTGTTCAATGATGCGTTGAGCTCAAACCTCCTGGGCAAGTCGGGGTTGGCCAAGAAGAGCCTCCCGTAGGCGACGAGGTCGGCGTAGTCGTCGGCGATCACCTTGTTGCCTTCCTCCCTGTCGTATCCACCGGCGGCGATGAATGTGCCATTAAAAGATTTCCTGAAAGGCAGGAGGCCATGTGGGATCTGCCTGCGACCTTCGACGATGGCCATTCTTGGCTCCACCATGTGGCAGTAGAGGAACCCTGGGTGCTTGTTGAGTTGCTGCACCATGTATGAGCCGAGAGCCTCCGGGTTGGAGTCGACGCAGTCCATGAAATCCAGGAACGGGGAGAGTCTGATGCCGACGCGGTGCGCGCCGACCTCGGCGACGATGGCATCGATCACCTCGACGGCGAAGCGGCAACGGTTCTCGAGGCTGCCACCATACTTGTCAGTGCGGTCGTTGGCGCTATCCTTCATGAACTGCTCTAGGAGGTAGCCGTGCGCGCCGTGGATCTCCACGCCGTCGAACCCGGCATCGATGGCGTTTCGCGCGGCTCGCCGGAAGTCATCAACGATCTGTGGGATCTCGTCCGTCCGCAGACGCCGGGGCTTGGAGTACACCATGCCGGAGTCGTCCGGTGTGATCTGCTTGTCCGTGCTGGAGATGGGCGCCTGCCCGTCAGGCTGGAAATCTGTCGATTCATTTCGCAATCGAATCAATCAAAGAACATAATTTGCAATGACCAACCAATTGATCACCGGAAAGAATCTCTGGGAGACTTACCGGTATTGGAGACCCTGCCGACGTGCCATATCTGCAAGAAGAAGAGCGCGCCCTTGCGGTGGACGGCGTCGACGATGGGCTTCCACGCCTCGACCTGCTCCTGCGTCCAGACACCTGGTGTCTCCGGGTATCCCTGCGCAGTGGCGGAGACGCCGGTGGCCTCCGCGATGAGGAGGCCGCCCCTGGTGGCCCGTTGCGAGTAGTACACCGCCGCGTGCGGCTGCGGCACGTTGCCGTAGGAGCGGCACCGCGTTAGCGGCGCGAGTACCACCCGGTGGGAGAGCTCCAACTTCCCCATCTTGTACGGCGTCAGCACCGGGATCGCTTCGGCCGCCTCCGGCTTCACCATCTTAGCTAGCTCGGTCGATTCTTCTCCTCCTGTGTGTGATCTCTCCCTTCAAGACAGCGTGCGATTTGCTCTGCTTTTCACTCTGTTTCTTGCTGCTGCTTCCGTTCTGTTTTGCTTGGTCTGGTGGGGTGCTATTTATAGGTCTAGTTTGACGCAATTTCGTCGGACGGGCGGCGGCCTTCTGTTCCCATACGCGGGCGTCACCGTCTCCGTCATCGCCAAACTTCTGCAGAGAAGGGAGTACTTTGATCCCGTGGAGAAGGTTCATTGCACGTGGACAAGTGGTCGTGTTTTATCGGCGTGCTGCATAAAACGTGTGGTTCTAACCGAACCATCAAGGTAAGCGGGCGAGCTGCAGTTTGGTGTGGCGGACGGTGCCAATCAACAGCTTGGGTAAGACATGACGCAACTTGTTTTCCTATTACGAAGATTCTAAGTAGGAATCTTCCGGCTAGTTTGGTACTCCATTGTCCTATGATATAAATAATGAAACCATTCAAATTATTTACTTGTCCTATTAATCATTATTTTTTAATTTTGTTCATATATCTTATCCCATCCACCTTACCAATGGAGGTAGTGTCTAGCTCTAGATTTAGAAATTCTCTAGAGCCTCGAATAAATTTTAAATCTAGAGCTATGAATTATGAATGGATTAAAGAGATTTAGTTAAACAATATGATTTTTATTTTAAACTAAAAACAAAAGTTTAAACTAATTTATTTTATTATACACTCTATATACAGTATGGATCTCAGAGTTGTAGCTATACCACGTAAGCTCTAAAATTTCTTATATTATGGAACATATATATGGAGGACGAGCTAAAAAATTGATAAGGCAACAGATCAAAATATCAAATACTCCTTGATACCCATTTATCCATGCCACTATAAGACAATTTTGGTATCAAACTAAATACAATTTTATATTTTAGTAGTGCCAAAATATATTCAAACTTCCGGGCTGCCAAAGTTTCGTAGTGACCAAACCAGACCAAACCAACCCTTTCCGAACAATCATCACTGAATAACTTTGTGATTTTGTAGGATTAGTTGAAATTCTTATTCTAAACAATGGCCGGAATACTTGTTTATGGTTCAGGATTCCGTTTCATGTTCTAGCGCGTGCTTTGAGAAAAAAAGAAGGTTAGGGACATATTGTTGTATCGACAGTTGCGACCCGAAGGTTCACTTCTTTCTTACGTCCTGCCAACGTCAGTGCAAACGGCATCATGTTGCCCAGTTGGGCTCTTACGTTTACGTTGATGCATGCTGCAGCTTTGACTACGCGGTCGAATGATGATTGGTTGTGATTGCTTATAAGTGCTTAAAAAACTAAACGAGGTATGGCACTTATTGATTTAGATCACTTTATATTTTGTAACAAAAATTTAAAAGCTAAAAACAGCTATATTTGAATAGATGAAGTACTCGAGCAACCGAACTTTAACCTGTCATTAATCAATCACACCTCGACACTAGAATTTATTATTACATTTCATGGTGTTTGGAAGACAAATGAAACTGATATTATTATCTGTTGATCTAGGGCAACAAAGCTAAGCAAAACATATTAATATATCTATTATTATCATTGTCGCCGGCGTCGTCGTCGCCACACCCATGAAATGTACAGAATCATTTGGACAGGAGGAGGCGGCGGACATCAGGAGGATTCTGACGCGGGCCATGGCAGCAACAGCTAGGGTAATATTGTCCCGGCGTGCAGTACGTTCTCAGCGGGCTCTTGAAACCCAACTTCTGGCAGTACTCCGGGCACGTGACGCCATCGCATGGCAATAGTCTGCATGCACAAACATCCCATCAAAATGAAACAACCTATAAATTGTATTTTTGACCATTGCTCCCTCTACATCCGTTTATGAATTAAGAGAGTAATGTCAATCAGTGTTTTCTAAACACAGTTTAAAAAAATAGTGAATTTCGTTTAGTACCTTTTCTTCTTACCAAAGTTTGAGCTTGATCCACTTGAACCTGTTTTCTTCACTTTGGACTGTTAATTTTGGACCTCTTTTTCCTCAATAATTTTGTTATTTCAGATAGCAAAGGATGTTAATGCAATTATTGAGACATAAGTAGTATGACCAAATAAGGTAATGTTTGGTTGCTTGGATAATGGTAGATCACCTAGAGAAATATTCTTTCAATATATTAGGGTCTAAAGTGAAAATAGAAGTTAAAAGGGCACATGATAAAACTTGGGTAAAAAGAAGGGACTAATGTTAAATTCACTTTAAAAACTCTGTATATATTACCTTGCGCCCCACATGAATATGCCATAGCCACGACTAAAAGAGCCACCAAGAACAAAACCCTGTGACTGCCCTTGATGTTGATCGCCATGATCGACATACAGCTAGGGGTATTGCAAGCTAAAAAGGGTAGCTAGCTATATCAATTCCTCAATTGATTCTTCTCTTGTGTTTTAGCTTCTCTCTTGCTCTTCTATTGTAATAGATCTGCTGTTACATTGCTCAGTAATACAGCTTATATATAGGGGGAAAATCCATCAACAATCAGGCCAAATTAAATCTATCCTAGTCTTGTTTTTATTAACCTCTAAAAAACAATACTAGTATTTAAATGCCATTTATTTGCTGCTAATCAAGAAAGATTTTGGTGTCTTGGGCCAACCCATACATACCCGGGCTTACTAGCTTGTAACAGGCCTAAACAAAGGGGCCCTGGCCAAGAGATGTGGCATAACATGGACTACTCATTCATCCATGTAGCCAAAATTTTAGAAATTTTAGAATATTTAGGAGTAGAGCTGCTCATGTGGTGTTGGATCTTAGAATTAGTGGGGCCCCAAAATGGATTTTTTTAATAATATATTTTATTCGAATTTGTATTTCTGGTATGCGATCTCAGAAAATCGCAAAAATAGTCCTCTGTCAGCATTTGAAGTGCCAGTAGAGACTACGCCGGCACTTCAAATGCCTATGGAGGCTTTGTCGCGCTATGTGGTCTCTGTCGGCACTTCATCTTCCGACAGAGGCTCTGTCGGCAGATGAAGTGCCGA
>KE371751.1:1376400-1386827 GCA_000418225.1 Zizania latifolia | reverse complement strand
CAGATTATCCGAATCTATATCCATATCTATCGGATACCAGTGATATCATATCCATTTCTGTATCTAAAAATATATCCGAATCCGAATCTGTATTCGAAAAATCCGTATCCGAAATAAAAAAAATCTGAATCTGAATCCGTTTTTTTAGATTCGATCAGAAACTATCCGAATCACTTTCACCCCTACATATATCATATCTAGGATTCAGTTACCCGATAAGGATTCGGCCTTCCTTATTAGGACCGAACACCCCTCCACGTGCTATACTAGACTGCAATGCTGGACTTAGACTACTCTCAGTCTAGACTTATAAGCCCATCGTGGGATACCCGAGTGTCACATCCCTGACAGCAGCCTCCGAGCTCTTCTTAGCTTGGTTAAAAAACTTCGATTGAACAAGTTGGGAGGAGCTCATTCTTTAACCTGAATCTTTGTACTTCTGCTTGAAGTCTGATAATTCCAAAAAACTTTTAGTCTTCCTCTTTGTGTGAGGTGCACCACGTAGGTGCACCCACACGGTGTAGCCCCCGAGCCTTAAGTTAAAAGAAACATTTAGCTCGAGGGTTAAAAATAATCTACAAAGAAAGTCTTCTGGAACTTCCAGCCTCTAAAAAATCCTTTGAAACTTGTTGATGATCTTGTCCTCTGGAACTATTCGCATTGAAGCCCAGTTAGGAAAAGACTGTTGTCAAGGTCCCGAGGCCGATGAGGTCCCAAACGGGGTTGATCTCGAGTCCTTGGGGCTTGATTCCTTGATCGCGCAAGTCATCGGGCACCTAAGCCCCCGAGCGCACGAGGTCTTGGGTGCGCGAGCCCTCGATCATGCAAGGTCTCGGGCATGAGCCCTCTGACCGTGGGAGCCCTTGAGCACATAAGTCATCGGGCGCATAAGTCCCCGAGCACGCAATGTCTCGGCCACATGAGCCCTCAAGCGCATAAGTCCTCAGGAGCATGAGCCCCCGAGCATGCTAGGTCTAGGGTGCATGAGGCAACGAGCGCGTGGGTCCTCGAGCGCAGATGGAACCTGAATGTCATGGGCTCTGTTGGTGCGCATGAAAAGTTGTCCTTCAGTCTTCTCTGCCCATAATTAATGCGCTATGGTTAAGGGGACTGAAAGGTTGCCTCTGCTCTGGTTAGGCCACGCGTGGGCGCAGGTGGTGGGTGCAGATAAAGAGGCGGGACTGTTACGTCCATATGTCAGAGAGGTGTGCTGCAACCAAAGCGTTGCCCCTCCCACATTGGTCATGGCTAACATCATAGTGGAGGTTGCACCCTTATTTAACCCATGAACATCCCTTTGTTCTCAGCAAAATGCTCACGCCTATTCTCCTTCTTCTTACTACTGTGTCCTTCCCTCACTTCTTATGGCTTCCGATCCCCTAGGTCATGTTGCTGCTCTAAAGGTCTGTAAAGTGCCGGCCTCCTTGTCGGGTGTGAGGTTGAGGGACCACGGCATTGAGGATTCTTAGCCATTGGTTTGCCGCTGGTCTTGTTTGCCTATACTCTAGCTTGCCTGTTTGATGGTCAACCACCTGCGCAGCGTGATGCAGGAGGATATCATGCCGTAACCTGGAACTCCCATCAGGCGCAGATCTCTCCCCCTATGTGATGCTGTTTGCCCTGATGTTTAGGCGCCGGGGCATCATGCTAGTTGCCTTAGTTGGGCCTAAAAGGCTAGCAGTGGACGTCGCAGAGACCACTCCTATTCCCGATGCCCCCCTTTTCCTCTTGGTGAAGAAGGCGGTGAGTAGCTGGGTGATCTCCTGTTTGCCTTGTTTGGACATGCTTTGATTTCCTGGGTCTTCCTATCTTTTAGGACCTCAGCGGGGGCTGCTCTTTTAGGGGTGATGGCAATATCGTCCCGTCAGCTCCAGTGCTACGCCGCGCGAAGTTGAGTTTGCTGTGGTAGTGGTTGCCAAGGCCCTCGGTGCTCGTGGCAACCAGGATTGCTTTGTAGAATGCTGTCTCTGGTCACTTTTGTTGTTTCTCTTCTATTTAATAGAAGGTTGTATGTGTCCCCTTCTTTTGAGTAATGTAGCCCCTATAAAAGTAATCAGTTTTAAGTTTATAATAAAGAAAATTCCGCGTCCTTGCCTTGCGGTGTTTTTAAATTGCCTTGATGTCCTTTGATCCCCCGATGAACATTTTGCGAATCTGTGTCACCCACATGGTGTAGTGGAGATGTACTTGTCAAGGGCGGCGAGGTCGGTGAAGGTGCATGACTGTGGATGTATGGCTAAAGAGCCTACCCTCTCCTAGGTCCAGTTGCATGCATGGCGACCATCCAGCGCCCAACTCAAAGGGGGATGTAGTTGACTACGGGTGTACAGCCCTTGGGCTTACCCCTTTCTAGCCTAGTTGCATGTCTAGGAGAGGAAGTAGTCAGCGAGGTCAGCGAAAAAAAGCTCGACTGCGGGTGTACAGATTTAAGGCTTACCTCTTTTTAGCCCAGCTGCATGTCTGGGGTGGAAGTAGTCGACAAAAAGAGGAGAGTGCTTCTCGCATCGATGGATGCCTGAACAAATTAATTTATTGATAAAAGTAATAAGTGTCTATTGCAAAAGAAGGTTAGGCATAAAATCGACGAAGGTGCTCTATGTTCCATGACTTGGGCACTGCTTGCCCATCTTCTCGCATTAGCCTGTATGCCCCTGGTCTTGTTGCTTCGGTGATTATAAAAGGTCCTTTCCAGGGGGTAGAAAGCTTGTGCATCCTGACAGTCAATTATACTCGACGAAGTACCAAATCTTTGACCTTAAAACTTCTGCTTTGTATGTCGCGGTCGAGATGTCATCAGAGGGTCTATTGATATCGATCTGCTTGCAATACGGCTGCTATCCGGCCTTCCTCGATGGAGTTAATATTGTTATCCCTAGTTTGCTCTGTTGTTCCTTTGTCGTAGTGCTGTACTTGAGGTTACTTGTGTAGCATGTCGACCGAGAGGATTGCCTTGGAGCCATATACGGGAAAAAAGGGAGTCTATCCTGCTCCCCTATTTGGCTGCGTGTGGAGCCCCTAGCGTACTACAGGGAGTTCCTATAGCCACCTCCCGGCGTATTTCTATAGGGGTCAAAGATTCGAGCTTTTAGGACTTAGAGGATAATCCTGTTGGCGCGTTCGCATTGCCTGTTTGATCAGGGTGTGTGACCGATGCGTACTTGACCTCGATCAGTCTTTCCTCGTAGAAGTCCCAGAAGTCGTTTGCGGTGAACTGAGTCCCGAGGTCAGTTATGATTTGGTTTGGGACTCCGAACCGATATGTGATGCCTTCGGTGAATTTTGCTGCTTTTTTGGCTGTGCAGTTCTTTAGCGGCATCACCTCTATCTATTTGTTCAATTTGTCGATGGCCACTAGCAGCCAATCGATTCCTTGAGGAGCCTTCTAGAAAGGGCCGACCATATCGAGTCTCTAGCAAGCGAAGGGCCAGGCTGGCAGGATTGTCTAAAGGGCTTGTGCTGGTAGGTGATTCTATTTAGCGAAGAATTGGCATCCGGTGCACCTCTTAACTAACTCCTTGGCATCACTGTTGTCCGATGGCTAATAAAATCCTGAACGGAAAGCTTTGCCGACCAGAGTTCTAGCCCCGACGTGATTGCCGCACATGCCCGAGTGTACTTCATTAAGGATTTGGAGGCCTTCGCTTAGTAGGATGCACTTCTGGAGTATCCTTGTTGAGGCCATACGTTTGTATAGCTTATCGCCAACGACCATGTATTGTTTACTGCACCGTGCTAAGTGCTCGGCTAAGGCCTTGTCCTCTGGGGTTGTGCCCTTTAGAATATACTCGATGAAGGGCTGCCACCAGTCATCGATATCCTTGGCCATAGCGACGATTATCAGTGGGCCGATGGCTTGGTGGTCTTCATCTTTGATTGATGGCCTGGTGAGTTTCTAGATGAACACAACCATGGGGACCATCGCTCGAGAAGACCTTAGACGTGCCATGGCGTTGGCCGAAGAATTATCATCACGAGGGATATGGTGAAACTCCAACCCGAAGAACTTGCCCTCGAGCTTTTGAACTTCGGCACAATAAGTGTCCATGTTATCGCTGGTGCAAGACCAGTCTTTGTTGACCTGGTTGATGTCTAACTTAGAGTCCCCTTAAACCATGAGTCACTTTACCTCGAGCGATATTGCTATCCGGAGTCCATGCAACATGGCTTCGTACTTGGCTGCATTATTAGAGGCCTTGAACGATAACTGTAGTACGTAGCGCAGTTCCTCTCCCTTTAGGAACACGAGAAGAACTCTGGCACCGGCCCCGTCTATGTTTAGGGAGCCATCAAAGTATATCATCTAGTATTCTTTTTCTTCCCAGCTCGGGAGTAGTTAGATCTCGGTCCACTCTGCGATGTAGTCAGCTAGGGCTTGCGACTTGATGGTGGTGCGGGAATGTAACTCCATTGTATACTCCCATAGCTCGATGGCCTACTTGATGATTCGTCCGGTGGCGTCACGGTTGTGAAGTATATCACCCAAAGGGTATTCCGTGACTACCACAATTTTGTGGGCTTAAAAGTAATGTTTTAGCTTTCAGGCGGTGAGTAGGACGGCGTAAAGGAGCTTTTGTACCTAAGGGTACCTTGCTTTTGATAAGTCGAGAACCTTCGAGATGAAGTATACCAGCCTTTGGACCAGGAAGACATGTCCTTCCTCAGGCCTATCGACGACAATCGCCGTGCTAATGTTGGTTGTGGCGGCGATGTAGACGAGAAGAACTTTTTCTGGATTTGGTGCTGTGAGGATTGAAGGTGAATTCAAGATTTTTTTTCAGTGCTAAAAATGCTTCATTGGTCTCATTTGTCCATTGGAAGTCTTCTTCTTTCTTCAGGAGTTTGAAGAAGGGAGCTCCCCTTTCCCCCAGTCGAGAGATGAATCTCCTGAGTGCTATCATGCAACCCGTGAGCTTTTGGACCTTCTTCACGTTATTAGGTTTTTCCATCTTCAGTATTGCTATTATCTTGTCAGGTTAGCCTCGGTGCCCGTTCATCATAGTTGCTCCGGTGGAACTCCGAAGATGCACTTATCGAGTGATACCTAGAGTAGCAATCGAGAAAACACAAAAGGGAACATCCTGCTATCGAGTCCATGACTTGGTTGATTCGGGGTAACCTGAAGAGATCCTTCGAGCATTGCATGTTTAAGTCGGTGTAGTCGACGCACATCTGCCATTGCCTTATCTTCTTTTTTACCAAGACTGGGTTTGCAAGCCATTCGGGGTGGTAGACTTCACGGATAAACCCTGCTGCAAGAAGGCGAGCGATCTCGGCTTTGATTGCATTTTTCCTGTCCCATGCAAATGTTTGTAACTTCTGTTTAACTAGCTTGACGGTTGGGTATATGTGGAGTTCATGCTCGATCAGCTCCCGAGGAACCCCAGGCATATCAGAGGGCTTCCATGTAAAGATATCCATGTTAGAGCACAGGAAGCTGATGAGTGCGACTTCCTATTTGGTATCGAGTCCTGCCCCGATGGTTGCTATCTTCAAAGGGTCAGTCTCGGAGAGGATGATCTTCTTGGTGCTCGAGGGCACAGTGGAGATCCTGGAAGAAGAAAAGGCTTTAGTCAGTATTTTTGAAGTCTTAGGAGGGTCCGACATGACCTGCCTAAGGGTCTCCTCTATCTGGGTTGACAAGTCGACGGCCTCGGCCATGGCAAGGCTATCTTTTTCACATGCACGGGAAGTGCCAATGTTTTCTCGGACAGAGTAGACCCCGTTAGGGCCTGGAAGCTTGAGCACGAGGTAGGGATAATGCTCTATGGCCATGAATTTGGATATGGAGGGTCTTCCGAGGACGGCATGGAACGGTATGTCATAGTCGGTGACCCATAATGTTATGTGCTTGGTCAAAAAGTTGTCCCAAGAGATGAATGTGACCGGCAAGGTAATCAAGCCGAGGGTATCGAGCCTTTTCCAGGTATGATGCCATAAAATGGGGTGTCCTCCTTTCGAAGACTATCAACCAAAATGCCGAGGTCAATAAGGGATTGACGGAAAAGGATATCCAACCCGCTCTCACCATCGATCAGGACTCGCCTCATGCGTACCTTGAATATTACTAGGTCGATGACCAGTGGCCATCGCCCGGCTTTAGGATATTGGTCCATTGATCACTTCGTGTGAAGGTGATCGAGACTTCTGACCATCATAGCTATTGTATTTCCTCGAACCCAGTAGCGTTGATCTGTCGATCTAAGACCTTCTGCTTCGGCTTGGTCTTGGCTAACTTGGGCCCCCGAAGACGATGTTAACTATCTTTTGGGGTTCTTGGAAGTCGTTGTCGCTCTGGGGTCGACTATCTTTTCGTGGAGCGTCATCATTATCTCGACGCCGCTTGCTTTGGCAATGATTGATCCGAGATTCCTTAACCAATGCGTGCTGTAGGGAATAGCATTTGCGCACGGTGTGATTGCCTTTAGGGTGAAATGGATAAGGCTTGTAAAACTCCTCCTTCATCGACTCGTCTTCTTGGCACCGTGAATTGTAAGCCATTGCTACAGTTCTCTCTGTCTTGCTTTTCTGATCCTGCCTCGCTCGGGAGGATCTCAGGCGGTCGCCTTCCTGTCAGGGAGACCACGAGCGATCATCCCTGCTCCGGTAGGACTGACTTTCATGACGTGAGCGCTCTATCTTCTCTTTTCGAGTGTCCTCACTGTCAGCATATCTCTCTGCAATAGAGATCATGTGCGCTATAGTCAACGGTGTCTTTCTCATGAGGACCCCATGTACCTCAGATGTGTGGTGCAGGGCATTGATGAAATAATTGATTATGTCTTGTTCTTTGACATCCACAATTGTGGTCCTCTTTTCGAAGAACCTCTAGATAAAACTGTGAAGAGGATTCGTCCTCCTTCCATCCTAGTTGCTAAAGGTCATATTGTGTACCAGGCTTCTGCCATGTCTCCTAGTAATTGTCGATGAAGGCCGAACATAGTCGTGCCCAAGAATTGATGGTGTTCCTGTGTAGACTGGAGAGCCAATTATTGGCAGAAGGTGAGAGCATGATAGGTAGATAGTTTGTCATCACCCTCTTGTTAGCACCAGCAGCGTGAACGGCCTTGTAGTAGAGTCGTAGTCAATGCGAGGGATCCATCTTGCCGTCGTAAGGCTCGATCCCAGTCGAGCAGAATGACTTTGGCCATCTTACTCATCTGAGTCGACTTGTGAATGCAGGAAAGCCGTAGTGATTGTCTCGACTCTTGCTTCTCCTATGATTGCAATGGTTCTAACTCTCGCTACTGCTAGAGCCACTACTACTAGTGCTCTGCCAGTACTACTGCTACTATTGCCTATGCCATCACTGTTATCCTCCCGCTTGTGAATCTTGGAGCATAACCTGTTGTTCCATCTTCTTGGTGGTGGTGTGAGGTAGGGGGCACACGGACTATCACCCGGCGGAGTCCCACCATGTGATGGCTGGTACCGACCAAAGCTATTGTTTTCCTTGTCTTGTGGGGAAGGAGATGGAGGTCGGGTCAGAGTTGGAGCCAGGGCATTGATCTATGTCGTTGTTGCCTAGGTCAAGGCTTTACACGTCATAGCTCTAGTGTCTCGGTGAGAGAGCCAAGAGCTCTCTCGATCGCCACAAAGTTAGCGGTAGGAGTCTTGAAGACTCTTTGGCCGTTGAATTCTAGGGTGAATTCATCTTCGAGTTTTCGGCGGACTCCAACCTCCTGTTTAGCTCCTGCTGCTACGGCACGCCTGCGCCGATTGCTGCTAGACGGGGACACCTCTCCCTCGGCCATTAAAATTAGATTGGCCGGGAATCGAGGATTGCTCGATCTATGATATTCCTTAGGCCCACTAGCGGACCTAACTTCCATCCATTGACATTGGATGACTCAGCCCTTTTCATTGGAGAAGATGACGTAGTTCTCGGGGCCGCCCAAAGCCCAAGTGTAGTTTGTTCGCCCAGCCCATTCAAGGACTAGAAGAGGGGCCGAGCTCGTTGAGTTAGCTGATCCAGAAGTAGCACTTGACGAAGGGTTCGATAGGACAAGTTGTCCTATCAAATCCTCGATGAACGTCAAACTCCCAAACATAAATGTGGAGCTAGTAGGCACGAGAAACTCCAAAGGAGATGCCATCAGATCCTGGTGAAGACGACACGACCCATACCTGGCATGCCAACTGCCGGTGAATCACCGAGCAGTCCACCTAAGGGGTACCCGAGGTGATGATTAGATGTGTAAGAAAAGCGCAGCGCCTTCAAACCCGATGGTCGACACTAGTAAATAAGAGCCAAGATTTATACTGGTTCGGGTCTTCCGGAGAATAATAACCCTACATCCAGTGTTTTGGTGTATAATATGGTGGTTGAGCTTATAATACGACACAATTAAGCTATGAAGGCATAAAGTATTGAAAGCAAGAAAAATATGATGAGATTGGATGCTAGATGATTAGATGCCTCTAGGGGTGCCTCGCCTCCTTTATATACTCAGGAAATGAGCCTAACAACTCAGGACACTATCTTGAGTCGATAAAAGATTGCCTACCAAACTCGGGTGCTAATTCCCTAATTACATAAATTCTAGTAAAAGAATATCGCCATATATCATATCCAGGATTTAGTTACCCGATAAGGATTCGACCTTCCTTATAAGGACCGAACCCCCCTCAATGGGACATACCGAACTGCAAGTCTAGTTTTGCTATTTTGTAAAACGACGCCCTAGAATTGTAATTTCACCAAAAAATCTATTTACAAAAAAAATCATGATTAAATAGTATTCCATTCTTTAAAATATTTCTATGCTAACATATAAAGGAACACATTCACCTGATGGCTAAGCTAACGTGCACGTGTGTGGGGTTCTATTCCGTTCTCTTAGAAAAAAGTTATCTTTGGAAAGGGTAGAGGTTGGGACCTCAACCTGAGTTGTCACAACATGTAGAAGTTTTGAAATCATGCTACCAAAAAAACCCAATCACTTTCGCACAAATCCATCTATTACTATTCCAAGATTTGTTGAGTATCTTCATACTCCCCCTTGCTCCTTCTACCTCGGAATATGGAGAGCAGCCAGAAGGAGAGGATAACTATGTTGAGGACCCAATCGACGAAGGTGTTGAAGGTGAAGACTTCATTAAAGATTAAGGTTTCGAGCCTAGTCCCGAAGTAATCCAATAGTTTAGTAGTTTTATTATTGCAAATGATGTTTGCTTCCATTGGACTTTTGTAGTGCCTGTTTACTGCGAGGTATGCCTCAATAATAGTTTTTGTAAGACTATTCAATACTTGTAATAAGCAGGTCTGTGATAAATTACTGACGAATTTGGATGAATACCAGGTTTGATGTTTATTCAATTTGATTTGTAACGAGTCATTTTGGTATAAGAAAGTCTACATAAGACGAGACGTTAAATGTAGACTTATTACTTGTAACTAATCTATGGAATACATCATCTGGACTATAAGAGGCAGCGCCTGTGCCTACCCAATGCGTTGCTAGTCCTATGGCAGCAACATCTTTCACTACTGTGGCAGTAGGTTCGTTCGCCGGGGCCCTTGAAACCCATCTCCAAGCAATACGTCGGGCACGTGATAAAGTTGCATGGCACGAGCACATGACATAGGTCGTCGGCATGGACAAATGATTCCCCATCAAATTGAAATGAAATGCACTGATATAATTATTATTAACAAATTATTCAAAATTTCAAAGATTTTACATAATTTCATAATACTTTTTATAGCAATAAGGAGTTAGAAGTATGATTCAAGCCCCAACCGCCCACCCTTATCTCCGTTCCTGCCCACGTGACAAGAAAAACATGCATACATAAACATGCATTCAGGTGTTAATTATATTTTTTCTTACAAATTTAAGCTAAAAAACAGTTGTAATGAAGCACGAGTGCATGACCAATGAGGGTGTGTTTACCATCCTTCAAAAGTATTGAGAGTTAGTACTAAAATATTTATCACTTTAAGGTAATACTAAAATATTTAGGGTATCTCGAGCTATATCAATGCTGTCTATGCTAATAAAATATAAATTGCTCTCGCACCTCTTATTTTATTTATTATTTATAGATCAACACAGTCTATAATACATATTTTAGAAACTACATCTATGGAGTCATCACTATCGGTACTTTGCAAAGATGGTCAAAGAACACTTTATATTTACCTTGTGCACAGCATGAATAAACCATAGATGTGACTACAAGAACCACCAAGAACAGAACCCTGTTGGTGCCATTGATATTTAGAAGTGCCATAATCGAGATATATGTCTAAGGGATATTGGAAACTACAAAGGGTATATAGCTATAGCTTTTTCTCTATTGATTATCCTGCTCTTCTATTGAAATGGATCTGTTGTTGCATTGCTCAACCGTGCAGCTTATATAGAGAGTGCCTATAAATTGAGGAACTCCTCCCTTGAAACATATAAAGAAATATACTTTTCCCT
>KE371751.1:1302310-1314607 GCA_000418225.1 Zizania latifolia | reverse complement strand
TAGCTCAACTAGGGGCGGATCTAATGTTGGGGTATTGTTTTCATAGAACGATGATGTCTTAACGATTGGCCTAAGTACTCTTATCTAATCTAGTGATCTAGTGTTGATGATAACAGTTTAGCATATCTGATGGCCTCGATGCCTCATTAAATGCAATGATCATTTGTTGATAAGTTTACAGTGACACCATTGATTTAAAATGTAATCACGGATCTGCCCCCTGACATCAATCCCTTATTACCGTTGAGTCTTTGGTCCATTTTTTGCCACTTTCCTCACTGGTTACAGTTATTCGTTTAAACATTATCAGTTTTTATTTGAAGTGGCCAAATTATCCATCTATCTTCTACAATGTTCAATTCCTCCTTAATTTAAGCTTCTCGTTTGTTATTCCCAATAATGCAAGCAAGCCAAGAAATAGTACTCCATCATCGTCATCTCTCGCTCTCTATCTATCTCCCAGCCAATAGTTGAGAGGAAAATTCTAAAGCAGATATTCAAAATCATTCCAATTTTTCAACAGTGGGAGAGGCACCAAAACATTTGAGACCATTCTGTTGTGATAATGATCGTTAGTCAGTAATACAAACTTTTGTTAACACCCCAGGTATCCACATACCCAAGATGCCACACCAAGTCCTAAAATTACTTAAGTCTAAAATTTATTAAAAATTTTGGTAGAATCTCTCCTATAATTTGGACATCCAAGATGCGTTATTTTGTCTTACACAACTTGTACAATGCATCGTGTGCTATCAACCACATGGTGGATTTTGGCGAAGTCGATGAGGATGCAAGACTACGGGTGTATGGCTACGTAGCCGACCCTCTCCTGGGTTGCATGCGCGGCAACCATTTGGCACCCAACTCAGAGGAGGATGTAGTCTGCATAGGTCGACGAGTTCTTTAAAGATGCACGGTTACGGGTGTACGACTAAAGAGTTGACCCCCTCCCAGGTCTGTTTGCATGCACGGCGACCATCTAGCGCCCAACAAGGAGGGGGGTGTAACCGACATAGGTCAGCAAGAAAAATGCTCGACTGCCACTGTACAACCCTAAGGCTATCCCCTTCCCAGCCCAGTTGCATGTTTGGGGGAGGAAGTAGTTGGTGAGATCGGCGAGGGAAAATGCTCAACTGCGGGTGTACAGCCCTAAGGCTGACACCTTCCTGGCCCAGTTGTATGTCTGGGGGGAAAGTAGTCGGCGAGGTTGGCGAGAAAATATGCTCGGCTGTGGGTGTACAGCCCTAAGGCTAACCCCTTCCTAGCCTAGCTACACGTCTCGGGGAGGGAAGTAATCGGCGAGGTCGATGAAGGAACGACGCCACGGGGTCGACAAGTGCCTGAACATATGTTATTGACAAAAAGTTATTTTGCAAAACATTATTAGGCATAAAATCGACGAAGGTGCTCGATATTCTAGGAGTTTGGTACTAGTTGCCCGTCTTCTCACATTAGCCTGTATGACCCCGGTGTTGTTACTTTGGAGACGATAAAAGGTCCTTCCCAGGGGGCAGATAGTTTATGCATCCCAACGGTTGATTATACCTGCCGAAGTACTAAGTCACCGACCTTAAAGCTTCTACTTTGCACATTGTGGTCATGATACCGCCGAAGGGTTTATTGATACCGATCTGCTTGTACCATGACTGCTATCCGGGCTTCCTCGATGGAGTCGATATCTTTGGCCCTGGTTTATTCTACTATTCTCTCATCGTAATACTAGACTCGAGGGGATTTGTGTAGCATGTCACTCGGGAGGATCGCCTCGGAGCCGTAGATGAGGAAGAAAGGCATCTGTCCTATGCCCCTGTTTGTTGTGTGTGGAGCCCCTACAGTACTACAGGGAGTTCCTGGAGCCACCTCCTGGCGTACTTTTGTAAGGGGTCGAAGATTCAGGCTTTTAGACCCTAAAGGATCATCCCATTGGCACGCTCACATTGTCCGTTGGCTCGAGGATGCATGATTGATGCATATTTGATCTCGATTAGTCTTTCGTCGCAGAAGTCCCAAAAATTATTTGCTGTGAATTGAGTCCTGAGGTCAGTTATTATTTGGTAAGGGACGCCGAACCGGTAGGTGATCCCTTAAATAAATTGTGCTGCTTTTTTGGCTGTGCAGTTTTTCAATGGCATTACTTCGATCAACTTAGTGAATTTGTCGATGGCTACCAGTAGCCGGTCGATTCCTTAGGGAGCTTTCTAAAAGGGGCCAACTATGTCGAGCCCCCAACAAGTGAAGGGCCAAGTCGGTTAGATTGTTTGAAGAGCTTGAGCTAGTAGGTAATTTTGCTTGGCGAAGAACTGGCAGCCGGTGCATCTTTTAACTAAATCTTTGGCATCATTGTTGGCTGTTGGCCAATAAAAGCCTGATCGAAAGGCCTATCCGACCAGCGTTCTGGTCCTGGCATGATTTCCACATGCTCCCACGTGAACTTTGTTAAGGATCTGTAGGCCTTCGCTTGGCAAGATTGTAACGCCCTACCTTTCTAATCAACAATTAACAGATAAAACTAACATTTTTAGCAACATTTCCTCTGTAATTGTGATGTAATTCACAACATAATCACAAGTATTTTATAACATATCACAAGATATTGACTTTCTCACACAAAAAGTCCTAACCATTTCTATGCATAGTAAACCAACTCATTTAAAACATAAACTTATTACAATACAAGCTAGATATTACAAAACAAGACTATTTTAAACATGGTTTGATTTATAATTAGGGATGGTGAAGTGATATGAGCCTCTACAAGTCCCATCCCCAAAAGGATACATTCACCGAGTAAACAAACCTGAAATAGAATTTAAAGGAGTGAGACAAGCTCAGCAAGCAATAATTATGAATATAAACATATCTCACTTATTCACAAGTTATTTTACAATTAACCGATTGCATCAACAACAATCTTCAATATGTTTTTCACTTATCATAGCATTGACTTCCACTTCTCAAAAATCTATATCTTTCAATCTTCACATGAATATATGAATGCCATGTTGTAACTCTATTTGAGAGTTTTGTGCTAGATATACTAGCGTCTTATGCAACTCCATGTACCAGTACGAGTCACGCACGATGGTAGTGACCGGCCTTTATCACCTTATGAAATACATATGTGCGTATATATGCATGTCAATTGACGTTAATTCTTATATTTTCTTTTAATGAAACATGATATCAACAAAATAGCCTAAATAAATATGGATGGACTAAATTCAGAAGCAACATCTCAAGTTTAATTAACTTGCAAAAGAAGCAAGATATGAATATAAACATAGTATATTACTTGCCTTTATAATGGCGACAACAAAGAAAACTTTGTATAAGTGGGTTCAGAAGTGCTACCACCTGTATAAACACATATTTAGTACTATACAATCAAAGTACAAAAAACACTAAAACATTCTTTCTATGCTCCTTAACGTCGTTTATACAATGTTATTTGATTTACTCTATAGTAACCAAACTTGGATCTACTTAAAGGAAGCGCCATCTTTTAAACAATATATATCATTTTGCGAGTGGAAATATTACTTTTACTAGATCCTAGAAGGAAAAATGGCATGTAAGCCTCTTATAGGCATTTCATCGAACATATGATGCACAATGAATAAAAAGGAGTAGAACAAACAAAATTTCACCGCACAAATTGATGGGTTAGCAGTTGGGAACTCTAGAATAAGTAGAGGAAGGGGTGGATATGGCCGATAAAACAATAAAGAGGCAAATGACGGATTAAGCGGTAGCAGCCCCATACGACAGCGTATATGGCCAAAACAAAAAAGAGCAACTGAAGATGCATGGTGCACAACATGGATGAGATTGATAGAAATAAAAAACTGCGGTGGTCAGCGAAGATTCAACGTTGAGGAGAAATCGACTGGAGGAGAACCAAGAGGGAGCTCTAGGCATGAGCAAGAGAAAAAGAAAAGACAACGCTGGAGGCTGTGAGGAGGTTCTAGCCTCCTCCTCTCTTTTATAAAGAAATCGATGGCTGAAACTTGTCGATCCAGCTGTGATTCATCATATGTCCGAAACTGATGTTTAATACCAAAAATGGAATCGTCTCAATGAGATCTACGTAACCATGGTTTCCGATCGATCATACGAGCAACGGATTGAAAAGTCAAATTTTTTAGGGAATGTATTCAATGTTTCAATTCTGTGATATTTTCTTAGATATTATACCCTTCCCCCTTAAAAGAATTCGTCCTCGAATTCTACCGCTCTCAAACTAACCATGAGGAAAAATTTTTAAAGCTTACGACTCGCCACTATTATCTTTCTTCTCATCTTATCCTTTATGCTGATCTACCCTAGATGTTTGACGAATATTCTTAGTATAGGATTGTTGCAACTTAATTTCGGAGGCTTGTTCTACCATGGTGCGAAAGTCTATAACGACAAAAGCACCAAGCACATGATGGATAAAAGGCCTTAAACCTTGTCTAAAACGTCGAGCTTTTTCTGTGTCAACATGGGCCACATGAGGTACAAAGCGTACAATTTGGTTAAAGCCCACTTCATACTCTGTCACTGATTTCTGGCCTTGGCTATAATTGTTTAGCTCAATTTGTATTTTGTCTAAAAAGTTAGTAGGATAGAACCACTACCACAGAAACGGTCTCAAGTGATGGATCTTTACTGATGAATCAATGATGCACGTTAGTAATACACTTATAGTAATGGACTGTTTTACACGCGTTAGTAATGTTGTATTATTAGTGACAGGTCATAGTGATAGGTTATGTTGAGACCCGTCACTAAAGGTTACCCCGTATAGTGACGGGTTATATTGAGACCTGTCACTAAAGAGGGGCACCCTTATTAGTGACGGGTCTCAGTACCACCCGTCACTATAGGGTGTGACCTTTAGTGACACGTGTTATTTTACCCGCATCACTAAAGTGCCCGCAACCCTAAGGCCACCGTTAGTGACGTCTTTTTAGGGATAACCGTCACTGATGACAAGTATTTAAGGACCTCAGATTCATCGAGCTCTGCACTTATTGCTCCCACCGACCGTGACTTCACACTTATCCCATAACTGCCGACTGGCCATAGTTAAGTCCCCAGCCAATGGCCGGCCGACCACTGCAGCGCGCATGCGCCTAGGATGGCGACCCACACTATTACGTGCTCTGGTACACCGCCCCGCACAGCCGCTAGCACCAACGTCCAGTCGATGGTATATTTTTTCTCTAATATTAATACACCATCATATTTTTGTAATATATATATATATGTTGAACAAAGTGAAATAATTAGTGAATTAACAACTAATGGATCTTTGCTAGTTATGAATTAATTTTGTTACAAATTTTTATATGAGTAATTATTAGAGTCGCGCAACTGATTACGTCATCTCATCTGGAGATGTGCGGCCCACGTAGCTGGACCACGTGGTCCTATACGGTTCTAGAGAGAGTTTCGGTGGTATCTCCCTGTTATTCTTTGGATACAAAACCCTCTCGACCCCAAGTCAAGACGTGTATTTGGATAACAGCGGAGAGATGCTGCCAAAATTCTCTCTAGAACCGTATGGGACCACGGGGTCCAGCTACGTGGGCCGCACATCCCCAGATGAGATTTAGGACCTATCCTTGCCTATTAGTGCCCAAAGCATGATATAATTGCCGCAAGTCATAAACTTCGATATATATTATGGTTGTTATTTGATAAGTTTGTAGATACCAACAACAAGGAGCTAGATGTATCTCGATTGCTATGCTTGCAATGAATACTTGAGTGGGGTGAAGTCTTTTATGAGTACTACTAGAGCAGACATGGAAGCTAATGGAAAGACTACAATGTGGTGTCCACGCTATGACTATAAGAACAAGAAGTTTATAAATTTAGAATATGTCTACGAATATTTGCTAAGATGTGGATTCAAGAAGGGATATCATATATGGAACACGCATGGCGAAGAAGGAGAAAACGACGGTGAAGTAGATCAAATTGCTAGTAAAGGTGAAGGTGGGGCGGGTGATACGGATTACATGAACGACAATGACATTTTAGGAATTAATAAAGATAAGTATACTGATATGGTGGATAATGTTGATCAGATGGTGCGTGATGCAGAGGAACAAGTTGTATATTCTAAAGGAGAGTTTGCCCAATTCCAAAAACTTGTTCGAGACTCAAAAACACCAATCTATCCTAGTTGCAAAGAGAAGTGCATGGTCTTATAATCTATCCTGACATTGCTACAAATGAAGGCGAAATATGGATGGTCCGATGTGAGTTTTAAAGCATTACTGAATTTACTGAGGGACCTGGTGCCAGAAGAGAATAAGGTGCCGACCACCGTATATGGTGTTAAGAAGATCGTATGTCCTCTAGAGTTAGACATAGAGAAAATACATGCATGTAGGAATGATTGTGTTCTATTTCGTGAAGAGTATGCAGACCTTGATATATGTCCAACATGTTGGACACATCGATTTAAGAATAGAAAATACAACCTTCCACCCATTTAGTAACATGAGCAGTGCGCACAGCATATGACCAATGTTACTGTCTATATACAACCTTCCACCTTGGCTTTGTAAGAAGTATAAATATATCGTGTTGTCGATCTTGATCTCTAGTCCTAAACAACCTGGCAACGACATTAACGTGTACCGTAGACCCTTGGTGGATGATCTAAAAACTCTATGGCATGTAGGTGTTGAGGTTTGGGATGAGTACATCCGAGAGTACTTCTAGCTACACGCCATGCTATTTGTCACAATAAATGACCTACTAGCTTATCGTAACTTGTCTGGACAAAGCGAAAGGAAAGGTGAATCTTGCCTAGAGTGCTTAGAGGAAACATCAAGCACATGGTTGAACCATTCTAAGAAAATGGTATACATGCGCCATCGACGTTTTCTTCCAATGAAACACCCATACAGAAGAATGAAGCTGCAGTTTGATGGCACCGTAGAGAAAGGAGGACCTCCCAGGCATTTCAAAGGCATAGAGGTATATAACCAAGTAAAGGGCATAAATGTTATACTCAGCAAGCGAAAACGTCCTTCCAACAGTTGTGATGGAATGTGGAACAAGAAGTCAATTTTGTGGAAGCTTGAATATTGGAAATACTTGGATATTCGCCATTCCATCGATACAATGCATGTCAAGAAAAATGTGTGTGACAGTCTCCTCGGAACAATGCTAAATATGGCAGGCAAAACAAAAGATCATGAGAATGCTAGAGCGGATCTTGAGGAAATGGGTTTACGACCGGAGCTACATTCATAGCAGACAGATAGAGGAAAGTTCTTGCCTCCATCTTGCATCACCCTTTCTAGGAAGGAAAGGAAGGGGTTTTATGAATTCTTGCATAACATTAAAGTTCCATCAGGTTAATGGTCGAATATCAACTAACTTCTCAACCTGAAGGAGCATAAGATGGCTGGTGGAATGAAGACTCACGATTGTCATGTGATGCTGACTTAGATGATTACTGTCGGAATAAGAAATATGTTACCGGTGGGGGTAAGAGATGCTATAATGAGTCTGTGTTTTTTCTTCAATGCAATTGGATAGAAAGTACTCGACCCAACAGCGCTAGAAGAACTACAGAAAAAACAATTCTTGACTCTCTCTCTTCTTGAGATGTACTATCTTCCATCATTCTTTGATATTATGGTACATCTCACCTCACATATCGTTAAAGAAATTTTCTTTCTTGGGCCTATTTTTTACATCAGATGTACCCGTACGAGAGATACATGGGTGTTATAAAGAAGTATGTTAGGAACCGTTCTTCACCTGAAGGTTGCATTGCACAGGGTTACTCTAGGGAGGAGGTAGTAGAGTGGTGTGTTGAGTACACGAACCTAGATAACCCAATTGGTATGCCTCACTCTCGCCATGACGGTAGACTAGCAGGTCAAGGAATCCTGGGCAAACAAACCCTCACTCCTCCTCCAAAGGCATATGACCAAGCTCATTTTCTCATGTTGCAACAATCGAGCGAAGTGTCACCATATATCATTGAGCACAATCACATGCTTTCTACAGAGAACCCATCTCATACCGAAGCTTGGATTGCAAAACAACACATGAAAAGGTTCAATAGCTGGTTTCGAGATCGGATCGCACGATCGAAAACCCTAGTGAGTGAATCGATACACAGCTAGCAGCAGGCCCTATATACACTGTTACAACATATCAAGGTTACCATATAAATGGTAATACATTCTACACAGTTGATCAAGATAGCAAGAGCATAAACTAGAACAGTGATGTTCGTATAGATGCCTATGACAACAATAATGTAAAGAGCATATATTATGGTCAGATAGAGAAGATTTGAGAACTTGACTACCTAGGGTTCAAGGTACCTCTGTTTTGATGCCGTTGGGTCAATGGAATAAAAGGCATTACGGTCGACATGTACGAATTCACTAGTGTCAATCTAACTCAGGTCGGCCATAAAGAAGAACCTTTCGTGCTCGCTAAACAAGTTGCTCGGATATTTTATGTGCCTGATACAATAAATAAGAAGTTTCATGTTGTCCTAGCTGGAAAAATACGAATTGTGGGTGTTGAAAATATTGTTGATGAGGACGAGTACAATCAGTTTGATGAGATACCTCCTTTCACCACCACAATTATGCTATAGGTTAAACCAGATGAGAAGATTCTGTACCTGTGCTCCGACCATTCTAAAGGGTTGTATGTTAAGAAAGTAAGAAAACAGAAGGTGTAAATGTTAAATTGTATATGTACAAGTGTTGTGTCACAGTGATCAATTTTCATTGTAATTAAGTGAACATTTGTCTTTCAAGTATAAGATGTACTTATACTGATTTGTGTAATAATTTGTGTAATATATGTGCAATGGAAGTTCAAATACTGAGATGTGGGTGATTTGTACAAGTCAGACTTATTTGTATAATATATGTGTAATGAAATTTTGCGGCAAGTCATATATGTAATAATAAGTTGAAATCTGGACGAGTGTTTTGCCAAATTATTAGTGACGGGCGATACGCAATGCCCGTCACTGTTGCTAAGTCAATAGTGACGGGTAACAAGTACTGCCGGTCACTACTAGTCATTAGTGATGGGCAATACTGATTGCCCGTCACTAATGACTTAGCAACAGTGATGGGCATTGCGTGCCGCCTGTCACTGATAATTTGGCAAAACACATAACTGCAGGCAGTTAGTGAAGATAAGTAGATGGCACATTAATTGCCATTAGTGTATCCCCTTTAAATATCCTGGTTGCCTACATTTGGACTTCAGAACACCAAATTCTTTTCTCCTACTTCTCTTCTTTCTTGGCCATGGATGCTTGTGGTGGATGTTGCCTGGCTCGAGGCATCCACCAGCATGTAGATGTGTCGGACTAGGCTTCATCCTACTGTTAACGACGAAATTTGGCAAAGCCCAAGCCCAATGCAGTTTCAGCGCAGTTGATGAGGGCCCAGTATAGTTTCGGCACGTTGGTGGAATTTGAGGAGTCCGGTCAAAGCACGGTCAATGAAGCCCAACTGCAATACGCACGTGTGATCGGATAAGGATACGAAGAAGCCAATATAAAGGAAAGATAGATCTTGTTACGAAGATAAAGATAAATCAGTTGCAGTCGTATCCATGTAGGATATCTGGACTATAAATATGTAACGATTAGGTTCAGTTTAGGGCATCACAACAATCAACAAAACAAACTCTCGGCGCATCGCCAAAACTTGCCACCGGCGAGTTCTTGCTCTCTCGCGGGGCTGCATCGCTCCGATCTCCGGCGAGAGGTAAGTTCCGCCAAACATGTATTGATTAATAGATCTAAGGCTTCATCGGTTAGGTCCGACATCTTAGTTTATATATCAATCATGATGTATCAGATGCGTGGTTTAGATCAAATATATTAATTTAAGGCTTCATCGTTTGAGTTCGATATCTTAGTTTATGTATTTGATTTATGTCATGTATCGTTCATCTGGATGAAATATATCCTGATTTATTTTAGTATTATGATTTATTATGGCTTTGCGACTGTCTTGGTTCGGTCCAATCTTGCGGTCATAGTGAAGAGTAATGCGAACACCGATCAGGTATACTGCAACCAGATTCTATCGGAGTATAAGCCGATAGGTTATCTCTCTGTGTTTTATCGGCATCGGCGTCGAAATCAGGCGGTCCATATCGGCCTAGCGTTATTACGTCCTGCTTTTATGTCTCGATATCGGTTCCAATACTAGTTGATTTTACGGGTCAGATAGTCCAGGCCGATAACTTTATCCTGATAGGTTATGCGGTAAATCTGCTCTTCATGATATGTTACGTCATATAATTTCTACTATGTCATCATTGCAATTCATTTAATGCCTTGGTGTACGTTAAGACCGTCGGCTCGATAGCCGATAGGCATTACTGCTTATATTTTTTGTTTATCTTATCAGTTGCAGGATCAAACTGATTGGCACGCCACGAACCGCAAATTTAGGACCTGCACTAGAGTTAAGCAGATCTCTCAGGCCACGCGTGTGACCAAAAACTTCACCAACACCTACACAAGCTGATCCATAGTGTCATTGAACAGTCGGCACAACACTTGTGTAGTCACTTTTATAGGTGATAGCACAAGTGTTGTGCTAGGTACTGATCATCAGTGATGTCACTGAGGAGAGTCATTAGTGATGGGCGGTAACTACCACACGTCACTGATGACTCCCGCTTATAAATAGGCGGGCCTAGAAGTGAATCAGCATGCTTTTATTTTGTGCACAACCCAACTGTAGCCTCTCATCATCGTCGCCTTTGTCTTGCTCCTCGCCAGCCCCATCGTTCCATCCCATGTTCCGTTCCATCCTGGCCGTCTGTTCCGTCCCACGTGGCCTCCATTCCGCCATCCGTTCCATCGTGCGTGGCCTTCGTTTCGTGCTCCGTTCTATCGAGCGTGGCTGACCCGACTCGCCGCCGCCTTGGTTGCATCCTCCTCCTCCTCCTAAAGTCCTCCTCCTCCTCCTCTAACATGGCTAGGCTTTATGAGTTTATGAATATATGGATAATTTGTGAATATGTTACTTTATGGATAATTTGTGAATATGTTACTTTGTGGATAATTTGTGATAATGTTGCTTTGTGGATAATTTATGAATATGTTGCTTTGTAGATAATTTGTGAATATTGCTCTATGAAGATGATGCTATTAGTATGAGGATGTGTGTGACAATTGAGGAGCCATGGTGAAGACCGTGGGCCTCATGGCTCCCAGATGATGAGTAATTGTCAACGAGAAGATGAAGGTGGAAGACCTCCGACGGGAGGCAGAGGACTCGTCGTGGTGTTGCTCGCATGTGACTCAGGTACACGGACGGATGATCGTCGGGAAGAGGGGTCACGAGATCGTTCCGGTCCAATCCGGGTACATGGAGCGAAGGCGGCGAGCGAGGATGACTTGCCGTGGTATTGCCCGTGTGTGACTCAGGTATACGGATGGTCGATTGTCGGACAGAGGGGTCACGAGGTCGAGCCAGTCCAATCCGGGTACACGGTGCAAAGGCGGCGAGCGGATGACCTGCCATGGCGTTGGTCGGTGCGACTCAGGTACACGGACGGCCGATTGCCAGGCTGAGAAGCCGCGGGATTGAGTCGGTCCAATCCGGGTGCACGGCGCAAGGGCGGCAGGTGCTTTGGCAGTTTCGGCGTAAAACCGTCACACATATCAGCAGGAGGTGGAAACGGCGTGAAAATTCTAGTGGTGTCGTGTGCGTCAAGTTTTGTCCGGCACCGAATAAAAAATATTCGGAGTTGTTTTCCATTTTTGCCCCTTGGGCATGTGTGTGTGTGTGATGAAACCCTAGGGGTAGAAGGGTCTTTTTCTTTACCACCTAGGGCTATAAATATGTGTGTCATGCACCATGGAACACTCGAGCAATTTTAATTAAAGGAAAATCTGAAAATTGTCTCCATACCTCTTCTTCCTCCTCAAACCTCCTCCCACCTCTCTCCTTCCACCAGCCAACTCCTCCCTCCTCCCTCCTCCCTCTAGCCCTAGCCGCTGGCTGCTCTTCCCTTGCAGCCGCCGGCCCTACTTCTCCTCCCTGGCCGGCCTCCTCTTTTCTCCCTGCTTAGTGGCGTGGCGAGCAGCGCCGGGGCGCGGTGACCGCGAGCAGGACAGTGCGACGAGCTGCTCCGGGGCGAGGCTACCACACGCAGGCGCAGCGCGTGGCGAGCTGCAGAGCTTGACAGGCATCCGGCGGACTGTGCGAGCGAGCACGAGACAGGGCGCAGGTGGCGACGCGCAGACCGGGACGTGGTGACCGCAGAGAGCGCGGCGGC
>KE371751.1:1221669-1239219 GCA_000418225.1 Zizania latifolia | reverse complement strand
ACCGATCAGCACCACACCGGATCAACCCTCGCCGCTTCAGCTTCACGCACCCGGATTGGACCGGACGCCTCCGCGACCCCTCTGCCTGGCCGACGCCCGTCCGTGTACCTGAGTCGCACGACAGCTCCGTCACGGTCGAGTCTTCTCATCCTCTTCTTCACATCACCCTCAATACATTGTCTTCTCTTCATCTCCCCGGTTGACAAGCACTCATCACCTCATGGTGGCTACCATGACTCCTCACATACTAACAACCATAACTTCAAAACCATCACCAAACACCACTTACGATCCCATAAAAGTAACTATAACACTCTCAAATATCCATATACATTAATTAAGCTACTTCTCGGATTAAAACTAAGATATGAATTAAATATTATGCAAAGTAACATGTGGTTGAAGCTTCTACATCCCGATCCAATGCTCTTATCAATGAGTACGTAAAAAAACACAAATGAAATGCAAGTGTGAGTAAAGAATACTCAGTAAGTACAATATAGAACTACATATAATTAATGCAGCACATTTCCATCAAGAATCAACTAGAACATTTTTCCTTTCATTTGAAAAGCGAGAAAACAAGAAATAGTAGTTTCTATCCCGGATAATCATGAATATCCTTTGGCATTACAGGTAAGCCGAGCAAGCGGGTCCAGCGCTCACTCATAGAATCTTGAATGAAAAAGCAAATAACACTCCATAGCTACACATGGAATTTGAACTTTCAAAATAAAGAATCAAAAATATGAATACTGAATACTAGAATATATATTTTCAACAATTTTGAGATAACATATCAATCGCACATAATTAAACAACAAGACAGTTAAGGAGTATAACGTAAGGTATAAACACATCCATTCAACACAGATTTAGTTCGTCATGCACTTGCCTTAACCGTAGCGGTAACTCGGATTCTCGCTCGCTTTACTAGAAGACTCCACACCTAAATCACAAAACAACACTTAAAAGACTATCCCGTATAGGCAATATTATTTAGTATAAAAACTCTAAAACCCAAAACGCCGGATATCCCGATATATTACTAAAAACTTAGGTCCTTCGCTGTTTTGGACGTAACTTTTAAATAGCTAACTCAGACTTAATAAATAAATAAGTATTGAGCATTTACAGAAAATAACCTACAACTTTCTGATATACTCTAGGACTAATGACGCATTCATCACCCCCAAATTAAGAGAAAACGACGTGCTGTCCCAGTTTTAGACCCAGACAGCAGCATTATTTTAGCAATAACTTTTAAACCGTTTATCCGAATCATGTAAAGCTAGCGCCATTACAAAGATATCGAATACATCCACAACTTTTATTTAGACCTCGAGACCTGATTTCTAATGGATTAATATCAGTTTTAAAAATACGGTTTCAGCCTACCCGGAGAATCAAATTTCTAAAATATTCGGCGATCAATTCCACATTTGTTTGAAATTTATACATCTAGGGACTACAAAGTGGTTACCCATACAGAGAGAACTTTCAATTTGAGAAGAATTGAGGGTTACCCCAAAACCCCCTAAAATCGCCAAATCTCTTCCTCTCTTCTTCTTCTTCTTTTCTTCTCCCTTCTTCCATTCCCTTCCTGCCTTCTAATCTGCTTGACAACAGGGGAGCTGGCGGTGGCTCGCCGGAGGGAGGAGGCAGCGGTGCTGGGCGAAGGGGAAGGAGGCGGCGGTGCTGGGCTAAGGGAAAAGAGGCGGTGGCGCTTGGCGAAGGGCTGGCAGGAGGAGGAACGGGGCGACGGGCTGGCAGATTGATCTGTTTATATATATACCTCCCAAAAATCTAATGGCCCAAATTAAATAATTCGCTATGATCTCATTCGAAACCTAATTTTGATAAATAAATATAAAAATAGAACTCACTCGATGAGCACTATGCAACCACGGAACCTGATCGTCCATCAGAGCAACGGTTAAAAAGTTGTATTTTTTATACTTTTTATTAAACCCGGGGTATTACACTGTAGGATTTTTATAAAAAATTTACAGGAATTCATCTATAATTTTACAGAAATAGTTTGAGAATTACTTCATTCACAATTCAACTAAAAGCCTCGATCCACCTTTTCCCCAGTCAACAGGGGTCTTGTCGACATTTCAACTATCGATAGGACCCCTGTCACAGTTGAAGTATCGATAGGGGACTTGTTTTGCTATTTTCTAAAACGACGCCCCAGAATTGTAATTTTGCCAAGAAAATTATTTACAAAAAAAATCATGATTAAATAGTATTCCATTCTTAAAGATATTTCTATGCTAACATATAAAGGAACACGTTCACCTGATGACTAAGCTGACGTGCATGTGTGTGGGGTTCTATTCCGTTCTCTTAGAAAAATATTATCTTTGGGAAGGGTAGAGGTTGGGACCTCAACCTGAGTTGTCACAACACTTAGAAGTTTTGAAATCATGCTACCAAAAAAACCAAACCACTTTTGCACAAATCCATCTATTACTATTCCAAGATTTGTTGAGTATCTTCGTACTCCCCCTTGCTCCTTCTACCTCAGAATATGGAGAGCAGCCAGAAGGAGAGGATGACTATGTTGAGGACCCAATCAATGAAGGTGTTGAAGGTGAAGACTTCATTAAAGATTGAGGTTTCGAGCCTAGTCCCGAAGTAATCCAACAGTTTAGTAGTTTTATTATTGCAAGTGATGTTTGCTTCCATTGGACTTTTTGTAGTGCCTGTATACTGCGAGGTATGCCTCAATAGCAGTTTTTGTAAGACTATTCAATAGTTGTAATAAGCAGGTCAATGATAAATTACTGATTAATGTGGATGAATACCAAGTTTGATGTTTATTCAATTTGATTTGTAACGAGTTGTTTTGGTATAACAAAGTCTACACAAGATGAGAGGTTACATGTAGACTTATTACTTGTAACTAATCTACGGAATACATCATCTAGATTGTAAGAGGTGGTGCCTATGCCCACCAAGGTCATTGCTAGTCTTGTGGCAGTAACATCTTTCACCACTCTGGCAGTAGGTTCATCCGCCGGGGCCCTTGAAACCCATCTCTGAGCAATACGTTGGGCACATGATAAAGTTGCATGGCGCGAGCACATGACATAGGTCGTCTACATGCACAAATGACTCCCCATCAAATTGAAATGAAATGCACTGATATAAATATTATTAACAAATTATTCAAAATTTCAAAGATTTTATAAAATTTCATAATAATGTTTATAGCAATAAGGAGCTAGAAGTATGATTCAAGCCCAAACCGCCCACCCTTATCTCCGTTCTTGCCTGCGTGACAAGAAAAACATGCATACATAAACATGCATTTAAGTGTTAATTATATTTTTCCTTACAGACTTAAGCTAAAAACAGTTGTAATGAAGCACGAGTGCACGACCAATGAGGGTGTGTTTACCATCCTTCAAAAGTATTGAGAGTTAGTACTAAAATATTTATCACTTTAAGGTAATACTAAAATATTTAGGGTATCTCGAAATATATCAATGCGGTCCATGCTAATAAAATATAAATTGCTCTCGCACCTCTTGTTTTATTTATTATTTATAGATCGACACAGTCTATAGTACATATTTTAGAAACTACAACTATGGAGTCGTCACTAGCGATACTTTGCAAAGATGGTCAAAGAACACTTTATATTTACCATGCGCACAGCATGAATAAACCATAGATGTGACTACAAGAACCACCAAGAACAGAACACTGTTGGTGCCATTGATATTTAGAAGTGCCATAATCGAGATATATGTCTAGGGGATATTGGAAACTACAAAGGGTGTATAGCTATAGCTTTTTCCCTATTGTTTCTCCTCCTCTTCTATTGAAATGGATCTGTTGTTGCATTGCACAACAGTGCAGCTTATATAGAGAGAAAGCAGTCATCGGCAATCAAATCAAATCAAATCTTCCAATATCTTGCCTTTATTGACCACCTAAACCATATCTTAGGTTTGAATGGCATTTATTTGCTGATAATCAATCAAGATTTTTAACTCTTGTTGAGTAGTATATCCTTCTAGACCTAGGTTGTCATAACTGGGTCTACACATAGGGTAGCTAGCCATACCAATATTGGTAGTTGGTGCTAGGAAACTCGGAGGTATATACTTGGTACCTGGTGATATGAATGCAAACCAGGGGATATATGAAATTAAATGAGCACATCTCAATCTCGCTTTCTCTTTACAGGAGAATGTTTTATTTGAGATCATGTCTTTCTTTTAGAGGTTTGCCTATAAATTGAGGAACTCCTCCCTTGAAACATATAAAGAAATAAAGAAATATACTTTTCCCGACATATTGTATCTCTATGTGATTGTTTGTTTTATTTTAACCTACGGAGCCCTTACACTACACCTGACAGCATGAGGTCCCTACTAGTTGACATGACAGATGAGAAGCTTGAAATATTGTTTGGTACTTTACCTTTGAAAGGGTGGTGATCCCTGTTTTGCTACTGAGATAAATCCTCAAGATATTACCTACTGCATTAAAAAATAAAAACAGCACTCAACACATTGTCCATCTCATTTAGTTACTCTCTCGTCCAAGAACATCTAGCAGTCTTTTCGATTCATGGCATCAAATGACCACCTTCTTGTATGACAAAGAGAAAATATTCCTCCTGTGTCCACCTAGCTCAACCAGGGCTGGATCTAATGTTATGGTATTGTTTTCATAGAACAATGATGTCTTAACAATTGGCCTCAGTACTCTTATCTAATCTAGTGTTGATGATAACCATTTAACATATCTGATTGTGTCGGTGCCTCATTAAAAGCAATGATCATTTGTTGATAAGTTTACAATGACACCGTTGATTTAAAATTTAATCACAGATCTGCCCCCTGACATCAATCCCTTATTACCATTGAGTCTTTGGTCCATTTTTTGCCACCTTCCTCACTGGTTATAGTTATTAGTTTAAACATTATCAGTTTTTATTTGAAGTGGCCAAATTATCCATGTATCTTCTTCAATGTTCAATTCCTCCTTAATTTAAGCTTCTCGTTTGTTATCACCAATACTGCAAGCAAGCCATGAAATAGTACTCCATCATCATCGTCTCTGGCTCTTTATCTCTCTCCTAGCCAATAGTTGAGAGGAAAATTCTAAAGTAGTTATTCAAAATCATTCCAATTTTTCAACTATGGGAGAGGCACCAAAACATTTGAGACCATTATGTTGTGATAATGATCATTAGTCAATAATACAAACTTTTTCCATGCTTAGAAAAGATTATTGATCACCAAATATTGCTAGCATCATACCCTTAGAGTCAACATGGAGATGTTGTATGAGGCATACTATATTTATGAAACACTGAACTGTTCCTTGAAATAGATTGTCATTATGGATCAACAAGTACGTGACTTGTTCATAAGACTCATAATGTTACTATTTCTAGACGATCCCTGATCGATTTTATGTCATATATAGAACAGATATGACTGAGATCAGCATGTGTATTGATTGATGATCATATCTCATGGATCATGGGTATGAAGATACCAAGTCAATAATATGGACGTATGTTGGAGAACATATGTTAGATAGACCCGCTACGAGACGCTATTGAGATTTGATGTGTCATCAGCAGGTCTCGGAAGTGTTTATGTAAAGTCCTTAGACCTGAGATCTTCATGGTTTCTAATATACATAGTGGCTTACTTTGGAACTACTAAATGTTATTTCGTAACTGGGTAGTTATAAAAGTAGTCATTGGGTCTGCCATGAAACATGTAGCGAGATGTGAGTGATTAAGATGAGATTTACCCCTCTTTATGGGAGAGACATGTCTAGGCCCCTCGATGTAATGAATTATGGAAGTGCATGGCCATGCCGACGTGATTAAGGATTTAATCACAAGTTATAATCCAATACGAAGATCAAGAGAGGCATCGACCTATTAATAGGATGGCACCAGTCTCACCTTGTCCTCGATCAATATTGTGAGGCAAAGAGACATGTACATGACATACATTACAAGGTTTAGCTAATATGATCTTTACGTATACTTGGGTTAATATGCTTTGCTAGAGGCCGCTATTAACGAAGTATGGAAAGGAGCTTTCATACGTTAACCAAGTTATACGTGAACCTATAGGGTCACACACTTAAAGGGTTGGAACATTAGATTCGAATTGGGTTCAATTTGAATAGAGATCCAAATGGGTTTGGATGGAGATCCGAACAAATCGAATAGATATCTGAGTAGAGTCCTGGTTGGACCTAGAAGGGCCTAAGCTTAGATGTCTATATATATGAGGGTGCAGGGCACAGGGAAGTAGAGCTTTTGCCTTTTGCTGATTCACATGTTGTGCGATTCTCATGCTATGTTGTTAGCCTCCGAGAGCAAACCCTAACCGCCACCACTAGAGCCCGACCACCTCGCTGACCGCCTAGGTGCTAGTACACCACTAGCCAGCATTTCACCCCTAGACTAGGAGCCAGCATTCCAAATCGTCCTTATCAATTTGGAAGCTAGCATCAGTGTAACCATTTATAACGAGCTCCTCCTCACCTTCAAAGACCAAAAACATATCCTCAGTTCTTCTCAAGTACTTAAGGATACTCTTTATTACCGCCTAGTGACTTTCACTCGGGTTTGACTGATATCTGCTCGTAACACTTAGAGCATAAGAAACATCTGGGCATACACAAAGTATGTCATACATGATGGATCCGATTGCGGAGGCATACAGGATCGCACTCATCTTCTCAAACTCATCAGGTGTCGAAGGACACTGGCTCTTGCTGAGAGAAATACCATGTGACCTTGACAGAAAACTTTTCTTGGAATTCTGCATATTAAACCGTTTCAATACCTTGTCAATGTACATGCTTTGGCTTAATCCAATTAGCCTTCTCGACCTGTCTCTATAGATCTTTATACCCAAAATGTATGCTGCCTCTCCAAGATCTTTCATTGAGAAACTTTTTCTCAACGAAGACTTGACAGCATCTAGTATAGGAATATCATTTCTGATCAACAATATGTCATCTACGTATAAGACCAAAAACATAAGTGAGCTACCACTAACCTTCTTGTAAACACAAGGCTCTTTTTCGTTCTTGATGAAGCCAAACCCTTTGACTACCTCATCAAAACAAAGGTTCCAACTCTTGAGAAGCCTGCTTCAGCCCATAAATGGACCTTTGCAGCTTGCAAACTTTCCCAGCATTCTCTAGATCATCAAGACCTTCAGGCTGTATCATATACACATCCTCACTTAGGTTTCCATTAAGGAAAGCGGTCTTGACATCCATTTGCCATATCTCATAGTCATAAAATGCGGCAATTGCTAGGATGATCTGGATAGACTTTAGCATAGCTATGGGTGAAAACGTTTCGTCATAATCAATACCTTGAATCTGCCTGAAACCTTTCGCCACCAATCGTGCTTTATAGATGTGAACATTTCCATCAACGTCTATCTTTTTTTTTAAAATCCATTTACACTCGATAGTTTTTACACCATCAGGTGGATCGACCAAGTTCTAAACTTGATTCTCTCGCCAATCGGCTAGCGGGACCGCCGTGTGTACCTCCCTTATATAGCATCCTAATTCATATCATTAGCTAGAATGCGATTCTACGTCTAACTTATTTTTGCAGAGAATGATGTGAATGGTGTGGCCCTATGTAATTTGTAAGAGATGTATGTGATGCATGTAACTCTTATGCATGGCTTGCATGCCATGATCTTTGGCTATTGGATAGTTGTCTCTATTGTATTTGCGACCTGCATGTCAACCTAGATGCTTGATATGTAATCTTTTATTTCAAGCTATGGTAGCCAAGATGTAAGATTACAGGATATCAAGCATGATGACCTAGGGGATGATGTAGAGGATAAAGATCATCTACATCAACATGGAGATGGAGATCACCATAAGGGTCATACTAATTCACAGTTAAATGTGTTTATTTGTGATATCTTCTATTTTATTGTCATGCTATATCATGTTTGATATGTTGCCATGATAGGATAGAATCCCTTAGAAAAAATAAGTTTTTGAAGACTTTCCAATTGCAGCACCTAACATGGAGATGTTCATTGTTTGGTGGGTCTACTAAAGCAGATTGCTGGCGATTACCATTATAAGTTAGGATAGATGTCGGACATCTATATGCGGAAGCTTTTGGTTTGCTTAATAAGGTTATCAAAATAATTTTGGACCTTAGGGCATCAGGTTGGGGACAGAGCATGGAGATGCTAACCCAACAAACAGGAGTCACATAGAGATGTGATTAGCAAGGTGTTGCATACCCCATGTCATTAATTTCTAGCAGTGATACTAAAGCTTACTAGAAATTAGTAAAATAAGGATCCTAACCTACTATGTAACCGAAAGGGAGGTTTTGGTTACCAAAACATAGTGGGAGAATCTTTTGTTAAATGGTTTAATGAAAGATTAACATAAACATAGGTGCTAAACTTTGCATATCTTGTGTTGTAGATCATGTCAACCTCTACCACGTCCAGTTCTTTTAATTTACAATCTATCCTTGAGGAAGAAAAGCTTAATGGAACAAACTTTATGGATTGGTATAGAAATTTGAGAATTGTTCTTAAGCAAGAGCGAAAAGAGTATGTTATTGAAAGTCTTTACCCTGATGATTTGGCTGATAATGCTACTACGGCTGCACGGTGTGCTTACGAGAAGCACACTAATGATGTCCTTGATGTAAGCTGTCTCATGCTTGCCATAATGTACTCTGAGATTCAGAAGCAATATGAGAACACAGATGCTTATAATATCATTGTGGGTCTAAGTGGCATGTTTGAGAACCAAGCGAGGGCTGAGAGGTTAACACCTCAAAGTCCTTGTTTGCGTGTAGGCTTGTGAAGGGAATCCCATCAGTCCCCATGTTATCATAATAATTGGTTATATTGAGAGTCTAGAAAAACTAGGCTTTCCCCTTAGCCAAGAGTTGGCTACTGATCTGATTCTTCAATCCCTACCATTGAGTTTTCAACCATTCATACTCAATTATCGTATGAATAGCATGGATAAAACCTTAACGAAAATGCATGGGATCCTAGAACTGCCGAGAAGAGTATTAAGAAAAACAACAGTCATGTGATGATGCTACAAAAGGGCAAACGTCAACCCCGAGTAAAGAGGTGAGGTTATGTGATTCTACAAATTTATATATTCCACTTTCTTGCATAAGTGCTAACATGGCAGGATCTAATTCGAGTGTTCGTGGTGGTCGATA
This sequence comes from Zizania latifolia, assembly GCA_000418225.1. NCBI lineage: Eukaryota > Viridiplantae > Streptophyta > Magnoliopsida > Poales > Poaceae > Zizania > Zizania latifolia. The sequence goes on along the minus strand of KE371751.1, from coordinate 1,229,978 downwards.
TGGAGTAGAGGAACCACCAGTCTCGCGGGATGAGTTCCGTCAACTATAAAACTTTGTGGTCGAGGCCATGGAGAGGATGTTCAATGAACGCATGCCTGCAGACGGTCGAAGGGCTCCACAACATCAATATGTTGAATCTGGTGGTGAGAATTCTCATGCGGGACATGACTTACATGACCATTTTAGAGAAGGTCATGGTGGTGGTAGGCGGGCTAGTCGCAATGGCCGGCATGGAGGATGAGCTCACAGGTGTGGTCGTGATCACCGTATGGATTTTGAAGATGAAGAATTTGATGACTTTGATCATTAAGAGTGATTTGATGATAATAAAAATCCCTTTGCAAATGGTGGGCTGTTTGAGCGGCACCGAGAACATCACAGACGTGCTGATCATGAAGATAGAGAACATCATCGTGGTCATCATAATAGGGATGACCTGGACAGTATTGCTTGTGTCAAGTTGAGTATTCTAAAATTTACTAGAAGAGAAGATGCAGATGCATATCTTGAGTGGGTTGAGCAGTGTGATCAAATTTATACTACATAATCTATCTGATCAGAGACATGTGAATCTTGCTTCAGTTGAGTTATCTGGTTATGCTCTTACTTGGTGGAATCAAATACAGGAGAATCAACTTGTGTTGAGATATGGATATATCAACACATAGGAAGAGATGAAGCAAGTGATGAGAAGGCGATTTGTACCATCAAGCAATCAGTGTGACCTTTGCAATCGGTTGCAAATGTTAAAGCAAGGAAAAAGATCGGTTGATGAGTACTATAAAGAGAGAGTTGTTGTTAGTGTGGACTGAAATTAGAGAGGATCCGGAGTAAAAAATGGCAAGATTTTTAGGTGGTCTCACTGAAGAAATTTCTAGTTTTGTTGAGATGTTTTCATATCATAATTTGTAAGACCTTATTGATCAAACTATGCGCACAAAGAGAAAAATTCAGCAAGAAGCGCGTGGAAGGTCTTATGCAAGCTATTCTATTGCAGCCCCATGTCGCAAGCAGCAGCTCGGTACCTCTTTTGGTGGGGGTCAGTCCCAAGGTGCTGCAACTAGATCCTCTCCATCCTTGCTCCTTTGAAGATGACTGTTTCTACAGCGTCCTCACCTGCAAACCAACAACAGCCTACTATAAGTACAACAGCCCCAACTGTTACTTCGGTTGCTACTTCCTCTACACGTAGTCGAGAAACTGTGTGCCACAAGTGCCATGGTGGTGGACATGTTGTTGCACAATGTCCAAATAGGAGAACCGTGATTATAAATAAACAAGGTGATTGAAAATCTAAAAGTGACAAAAAAGAAATAGGCATACAAGAAGAGACTGTGAGCAATAATGGGAGTGAGATCTAACCCGATAAATGTGATACTAATTGCTTTATTTCTCTTAAAGTGCTTAGTGTTACTGCTGTGAAAGAAGAGAACGGACAGCGACACAATCTCTTCCATACTCGAGGCATGATCAAAGACAAGTTGTGTAGAATTATTGTTGATAATGGCAGCTGCAACAATATTGTCAGTCAAGAATTAGTTGATAGAATAGGGTTAAAATAGTGACGCCATCCTAATCCATACAAGATGCAATGGCTTAATGATTGTGGTGCGCTGCGTGTAAACCATGTTGTGACAGTTTTTTTCTCTATCGGGAGGTATAATGATCATGTAGAGTGTGATGTGGTGCCTATACAAGCATGCCAACTATTGCTAGGAAGACCATGGTTATATGACCGTGATGTTTAGATTTTTGGATGAACAAACAAGCTAGCTTTCATGTACAAAGGTGAGCGAATCTTCTTGTTTCCTTTGACACCGGAGGAAATTTTGAAGGATGATCAAAAAAGAAAACAGCGAGAAAGCGGGAACCAATTACGAGTGACCCACAAACATAGTGAGGGAGTGAATCCAAAGCCAAATAAAACCCCACAGCTTCAAAGAACCAAGACAATGGAAAAAGTTGGATTTTTGTTATGATGGCTAGGAAGGGGGATTTAAAAGAATTGAGTAAACCCAATGGCATGTTCTTTGTACTCCTGTATAAGGATAATTTTCTTTCCACTAACGACTTATCCTCTTCTTTAACAAGTGTTGTTTTTGATGTGTTACAGGAATATAAGGATGTATTTTCGTACGAAGTACCACCGGGGCTGCCACCTAAGAGAGGGATCGAACATCAAATTGACCTTGTTCCCAGTGCTCCACTTCCAAATTGAGCTGCATACCACATCAACCCGGAGGAAACAAAAGAAATTCAACAAGTGGAAGAATTAATCAAAAAAGGGTATGTGCAAAAAAGTCTTTCACCTTATGTTGTTTCTGTTCTTTTATTTCCCAAGAAAGATGATTTATGGAGAATGAGTGTTGATTGTCGAGCTATTAATAACATCACTATAAGATATAGACATCCTATTTCTAGACTTGATGACATGGTTGACGAACTTAGTGGTGCTATCATTTTCACAAAAATTGACTTGAGAAGAGATTATCACCAAATTAGAATGCGAGAAGGAGAAAAGTGAAAAACAGCTTTTAAAACTAAGTTTAGGTTGTATAAATGGTTGGTGATGCCTTTCGGATTGACTAATGCACCTAGTACCTTCATAAGATTGATGAATCACGTACTTAGAGCTTTCATTGGCAAGTATGTTGTGGTTTACTTTGATAATATATTAATTTATAGCAAGTCCCTTGATGAACACGTTGAGCATATCCAAAGTGTTCTTGCTATCCTATGAGAGCAAAAATTATATGTTAACTTTGACAAGTGCACTTTTTGCACAGACAATGTAGTCTTTCTTGGCTTTGTTGTTCCAGGCCAAGGTGTGGAGGTGGATGAGGAAAAGATCAAAGCTATTCGTGAGTGGGTGCCTCCACAAAATGTGAGCCAAGTATGGAACTTCCTCGAACTTGCTGGTTTCTACCGGTGATTTGTGAAAAATTTCAGCACTATTGTTGCTCCAATCAATGAGTTAACAAAGAAAGAAGTGCCTTTTAAATGGGAAGAAGCACAAGAGAAGGCATTTAAAGAGCTAAAAATGAAGTTAACAACAGTCCCACTCCTTGCACTCCCAGATTTCAGTAAGACATTTGAAATTGAATGTGATGCAAGTGGTGCAGGGATTGGAGGTGTTCTCATGTAAGAAAGGAGGCTGATTGCATACTTCAGTGAAAATCTAAGTGTTCCAACTCTGAATTACTCAGTTTATGATAAAGAATTATATACTCTTGTAAGAAGCTTACAAACTTGGCTACACTACTTTTTGCCTAAAGAATTTGTGATACACTCAGACCATGAATCTTTGAAACATCTTAAAGGCCAACTAAAACTGAATCAAAGACATGCAAAATGGAGTAAATTCATTGAGTATTTTCCTTACATTGTCAAGTACAAGAAAGGGAAGGATAATGTTGTAGCTGATGCTTTATCTCGGCATCATACTTTGCTTTCATAACTTGATGCTAAAATTCTTGGTTTGGAAAGTATAAAAGATTTATATGCTACTGATTCATATTTTGCTAAGCCATATTCCAAGTGTTGTGATGGCAAGGGATGGAAAAAATTCCATTTGCATGATAGGTTTTTATTTCGAGCTAATAAACTCTACATTCCAGATTGTTCTGTGTCGCATTATGCTTGTGCAGGAAGCTCATGCGGGTGGACTTATGGGCCACTTTGGTGCCAAGAAAACAGAGCAAGTACTCGTTGATCACTTCTTTTGGCCTAAGATGAGAAGAGATGTGGAGAGGCATGTTCTTCGCTATGAATCCTGCCACAAAGCTAAGTCACGCTTGCACCCTCATGGTTTATACACTCCTCTACCTATTCCTAGTGTACCATGAGAAGATATCTCTATGGACTTTGTTCTTGGTTTACCTCGAACCAAGAGGGGGATTGTGGTTGATAGGTTTAGCAAGATGGCTCATTTTATTCCATGCCACAAGAGCAATGATGCTTCACATATTGCTGAATTGTTTTTTAGAGAAATTGTGAGACTTCATGGCATGCCACAAACTATTGTTTCAGATCATGACACCAAGTTCTTGAGCTATTTTTGGAAGACCTTATGAGGAAAACTTAGGACAAGGTTGCTTTTCTCTACGACATGCCATCCACAAACTGATGGTCAAACTGAAGTTGTTAATCGAACATTATCGACATTGTTGTGAGCTGTTCTCAAGAAGAATCTGAAATTATAGGAAGAGAGTTTGCCTCATGTGAAATTTACATACAATAGAGCGGTACATTCGACCAGTAAGTATTGTCCATTTGAGATTGTATGTGGTTTCAAACCTACTGCTCCCATCGATCTTTTGCCTTTCCCTATGCAGGAACATGTGAATTTTAAAGCAAGCAGGTGAGCTAAATTTGTCAAGAAGGATAACATAGAAAAGATGACTAAACTGTATGTGAAATGTGGCAACAAAGGCCATAAGAAAATGTTGTTTGAACCCAGAGATTTAGTTTGGGTACATTTCCGCAAGGACTGTTTTCTAGAACAACGCAAGTGCAAGCTGCAACCACGCGCTGATGGTCCTTTCAAGGTGCTCTGTAAGATCAATGGTAATGCATATGAGATTGAACTTCCAAGTGCATATGGTGTAAGCTCAACTTTCAATGTCTCCGTTCTTTGGAATAGAAGAGTCGAGGACGAGTCCTTTTCAAGAGGGGATGAATGATGAGGACATCCTAGATCATCATGTGTTGGAACATGAGGAGCATTCACCGTCTAACACAAATGAATGTAATCATGGTCCACTTACATGGAGCCACGCTAAGAAATTACAAGAACAGGTGAATTCTTTCCTAACTGATTATGATTTCACCATATCTAAGGATGGTATACTACTAATTGTTCTACATTGATGTTGCTTAGGTTCACTCATGAAGAGGAGCAAGATACAAACATGTGTAGATAAAGAGGTAAAAATGATTACGAGCTTAGAAAAATGGTCCAGTCGGCTGTTAATTTTTTCCTCCATGGTGTTATTTTATATGCTGGTCTGGTCATCTATTACTTTTCTCTACGATGTTATTTTACACCATATGTAATGGTCTGGTAGTCTGTTACTTTTCTTCCACGATTTTACACCACATTGTCTGCTAATAAATCTTCTAACTTCCAAGAGATGGGCGACCTAGCCTGCCATGATTCAATACCCATAATGTATATGGTTGGAAAGATAATCAAGTCTACTTTCACCTCCAACAAATGGATTATCTTTTGGAATTTCCAATAAAAAGTTATGGCAGTTTTAGTGAAGACTGCACGAAAGCTAAAAGGTTGCGCGAGGCTATTCGGGAATTCTTCCTAGAGACCTTTGAGCTGCCAACTTCTCAAGAATCTTAAGAGACTTTTGATGCCCAGCTAGGAGGGTTGTTCCTAGTATAAATACTTCTCATTTTCCTTATAGAGGGAGACTTTTTGATGAATTGATAAACCATATGGTATTGTAGCTGAGCTGCCGAGTGTCTTACTCACACCTTTGTTCTTCCTTGTTCTACTTGGACTTGTGAAGAGATCCCTCTGGGGTCCCCTAGTTCGTGCTCTACGATTTCTAGAACGGCTACACCGATTCGTGCGGATAAGCGAGAGTTCAAGGCAAGTCACACATGTTCCAACCTTGATCATGTTGAACCTATGATTTAAATCTCTACTTTCATTCAAAATGTGCATTTATTTTCGAATGCCACCGGGGAAGGGTACTAGCCTACTTGTATTGCCTCCTGTTGATAATTAATTATTTCTTGTTTACCTTGGGACTAATAATTTGACCAGTATAAATCTTTGTTATGATTTATCTAGAATGCTTAGAATTGCTTAGCCCTGCTTAGAAACTAGAATCACATCATCATGCTCATTAATACCACTTACATGTTAATGTTGGCTTATATGATTACTTGTTGATTAGTGAATTGGTTTATGAATTAAATGTCACTAAAACTTGACTAAGGTGGGTTGTGACTATATGGTTTCGTGGTTTCTGCTAGTTGTACTCATGACACTTAAGGACCGGTTCATGGGCTACTTTTTTACTGCAAAACTGCACTTACCACAAGCTAGCGTGGGTAATGGTTTGACCTATAGCCTAGAGATCCTAAGTGGAGCATCGAGATGGCCGGTAGCCTTGCACTCTTTGAAGTCTCTGCTATTGCGGATTGGGAGTGCCAGGGGTATATCGGGTAGATGGTAACCTGGGGTGTGAATCTTGGAGGATCTAGGTGAAGGGTCTTATCATAGCTCTTTTTTGAGGTACCGTAATGGTATTGAGACGTATAGTGACATGTTGTAGGGCTGTGTCTTGTGGGTAAAGTTGTGCACCTCTGATCAAAGTAAACTATTTGAATAACCGTGCCCATAGTCAAGGGCGGCAATGCAATATCACTCATGATTAGTCCCACTGTTATTTAATTAACCTGATGTTACTTTCTATTTAACCTGGTTAGCTCTGGTTTAGAGTGGTAAGGTTGGTTTTTGGGCCTGATGACTCTAGGTAAGAGTTATTCAGTGATTGTATAATATTATTTTTAAGGTTCTAACTTAATTAGCATTACTCTTTAAATTATCTCTCTCTTTAATGTTGTTTTTATGTAAAAAGAGCCGTATTATGCCTTCCTTTGAAATCCCCTTGCATCACATGCATTTCGCGTATGGCTTGTTGAGTACGGTGGGTTGTACTCAGCCTTGCTTTATACACCCTTTCTCTAGAAAGAAGTTCTTAAGTATTGGAGGACCAAGGCTTATACCCTAATTGAGTTGCCTGTGGAGTTAGAGCTAAAGCTATGCTTGTCTGTCGTACCGCTGCTGTTCTTCTACTATGTGAGGACTAAGTGCCTCTTATGTAAGTTTCTAACATTTATTCGTTTGAGTTGGATCTGTATATTAAATTGTCACTTTGTGTATCCTGGCTGATTCCTAGACAGGGATTTAATACATGAAGTGTTCTGGAAATTGGTGGTTGCCAATTTTCGGGCGTGACAAAAAAGAAGTTCAAAAATGTTGGAGTTAAGTTCAGAGGATCAAGGCTTATATCCCAATTGAGTTGCTTGTGGAGTTGAAGCTAAAGCTATGCTAGTCTGTCGTTCTGCTATTTTTTTCTGCTATGTGAGGACTAGGTGCCTCTTATGTAAGTTTCTAACGTTTATTCATTTGAGTTGGATCTGTATATTAAATTGTCATTTTGTGTACCCTGGCTGATTCCTAGACAGGGATTTAATGCATGAAGTTCCTAGAAATTTGGTTGCTAAATTTTCAGCGTGACAAGTTGGTATCAGAGCCAATCTGGACTTAGGATAAGCCAAATAGTCAAACACATAAGGACTTGTTTTCTAAAAACCCTATTCACAAAAAAAACTCCTCTTATCTCTACATTCCTCCTCTTATCTACACTGAGGTGAAAAATATTCTCTACTTTCCCCCGACCCTTCAAAATATCATAGACTTGAACCTTAGTGGTTACTCTATTAAGAGAAAAAAGTTTTGGACACCACTAATGTTGAGTTTTGGAAGGAAACTACCAGTCAATTGGTTGTGAACCAAGAGAATTCTAAGGCAAGAGAAAGGAATGGAAGAAATAAAGTCAAGGTTGTCAAGTTCAGAACCTAGTCAAGTTGGATCCAACCGTTCAAGTGTCGAGACAATAGTGAAGCCTCAAGCATCGCCTCCTTCCCAATGGCTCAAAATGTCAGAGAGTTTGCTGAAGATGTTCGTGCGTTTGTCCCGCGCGAAGTCAAGTTTCAATCTTTGGGGTCTGCCTCAATCGTCAACAAGAAGTCTCAACAGCTCGACGATTGGATTCTTGCCTTATTGCCTTGTGCCTTGTGCTAATCGTCGCCCAGTCATCAAGCATTGAAGAATTCTAGGGCTGGAAGAAGAAATTGAAGAGCTATGGAAAGAAGTTGCAAGATTGAAGCAGAGAAGTGTTTGTCGGTCACAAAGGAAAGGAGTTCAAGTGACTGCCTCCCTGCAACAAAGTAAGATGAAGAGTAAATAGTTGAACCCTTTGATCCTAAGCCCTCTAGTTGAAGCTCAGATTAGTATCGCTTAGGTTTAGTTCGGTGTGTTTTGTTTGCTTTGTGTGTAGCGTATGTGTTACATCATCTCCTGTGATGTGGCCATACTAGGTTGTTTGCCTAAAAAAGACCTTGAAAAGATTGATACTCACAAATATCAGATCAGTAATAAAAAGGATTTAAGGTCTTATCTATAGTTCTGATCTCCCTCTCTCCTTTTTTTCGTTCCCCTCTTCCCTATGATCCCATCAGAGGTTAGATTAAAGGAAAGAAAACTTCACCAAGAGCTCATG
>KE371751.1:1207685-1221274 GCA_000418225.1 Zizania latifolia | reverse complement strand
AAATTATAGGAAAGAATTGGCCTTTGAAAGGATGGACCAGAAAGTCATGTCATAGTTGTGGTCAATTTGGACATTATGCAAGATAGTGTAAAAAGGATGAACCCCAAGATCTTATAATTACATCATCTGATAAAGACACAGATAAAGGAGAAGTGGAAGAATTTTCAAAGGAATCATTATTATGAAAGCCTTGTAGCAATTGTGGAGAAGTTGGACACCATGATAGTGAGTGCAATGCAAGCTATCCAAGATACGCAGAAGATCATCCACTCGTTGACTGCCCTACCAAGAAGATCACGTGCTTCTTGTGTGAAGGAACCAATTATATACCCAAGGATTGTAAGATGAGTTTGGTGTTAACCAAGGTTGCCGAAGTTCAACAGATAAGTTTTTGCCTCGCTAATCAAATTGTGACCCCAAGGAATGCAAGCAATAATGGAAATGTCTGTCCTTCAACCTTGAATGAAAAGCAGTTAAAGAGAGGCTGTCATGGAAATATAGTGGTATGTTTTAATTGTCATAAGGAAGGTCAATATTCGAACAAGTGTTCAAAGCCAAGGTGTCAGCAAAGAGGTTCCTAGCTCAAGTCAAGACCAATCCAAAGATCACAGATGCGAAGCGAGGTGTATAAAGAAGTACCCGAGAAGTGCTGAAGGCTGTCCATACCTCTTTCTTTTCTAGCCATTCTGAATCTCGGGGCGAGATTCTTGTTAAGGGGTAGATTTGTCATAGGCCGATTTTTTGGTAATTTAAAAATTAAAATAATAAATCAAATTCTAAAAATTATTAACAGCAAAGTAATTAAAATAAAGAAGCTAAAATACAGGTTAAAAATTTTTTGTTTAAAATCGTACGCGGGAAAGTTTGTCGTAAATTTTCCATGCTGTAAAATTTGCTTCGCAAAAAAATTCGTTAATTTTTAGAGCAATGGATTTAATTTCTTAATTTTGCGTGTGACTTGTTGAGTACAGTGGGTGGTACTTAGCCTTGCTTTATGCATCATTTCTCTAGAAAGAAATTTAAAAGTGTTGGTGTTAAGTTTGGAGGACCAAGGCTTATACCCCAGTTGAGTTGCTTGTGGAGTTGGAGCTGAAGCTACGCTACTCCGTCGTTCCGCTACTGTTTTTTGCTGTGTGAGGACTAAGTACCTCTTATGTAAGTTTCTAACGTTTATTCATTTGAGTTGGATCTGTATATTAAATTATCACTTTGTATATCCTGGTTGATTCCTGGATAGGGATTTAATGCATGAAGTATCTTAGAAATTTGGTTGCTAAATTTTTTAGCGTGACACGCAACCACCCCCGCGACCCTCCCCAGAATCCGCAATAGCCCCTCCACCATTGCCGCCACCGTGAAGCTCTGGGACTCCTGGTCGTGGCTATTTAAAGCCTCTCCAAGCTCCTCTCCGCCGTTCCAAAACCCTAGCTGCCGCCCTAGCAGCCTCGTTTGTCGTCGCCGCGCGTGCCCGTGTCTCCACCACTTGCCATAGCCTCCAGTCACTGCTTCCTGGTGATCTGGTGCCCACTGAGCCTCGCTTAAACCATCATCATCTCTGCCGTCATCCACCGACCCTCGGCCGCCTCTCCGCCAAGACCGCCGCCCACTAGAGCCCAGTCCCCGTTGTCAACCCGAGCCGCCTCTCTGCAGAGTCCTCTCTGTTGGTCGCCGCCATCGCCGTTGCTCACCGCCGTTGACTCTAGTGAGTTCCACATGTCCCGCTGGTGCCATACCTACCCTTGCCACTGGCTGCGGGTCCGCTGTTCGCCGGTGACCCTCGGTCCCCGAGATACCACCGTCGCTACCCCGGCGTGGCGCCGATGTGGCCGCCGCGTCAGCGCCACGTCTGCCGCCCCGCTTACGTGGGTGCCACATGGCTGCAACATGGCAAACCCAGCGCATTGAGCCCCGCAGCCTCTGCTGATGCAATAATCCTAAATTTTCTTTAGAAAAATAATTCTTTATTGCATCATAATTCTATTTTATTTTCTAAAAACCCATAACGGTGCCGAAACCTTTAAAAATCCATAACTAATTCATTTTAACTCTGAATTTGACTATTCAAATTGCATATTTTTTCTAAAATTGAGCTCTACGCAATAAAAACACTTTCACACATGTTAAGAGTTATCTTATGTACTGTTTGTAATTAATTGATTTGACATGTAGTTTTCGAAGTCCCTAAGGAGCCTATTTTCATCAAGGAAGCTCTTGTTTTTGTTCCTGTGCAGCAATGCAAATCATCTAAGTCCATTATTTGATCATGATTAGACCCATGTTTAAAGCTATTACTTCTTTCAAATATGCATTTATTTTAGAATGTCACCGGGAAGGGTATTAGCCTGCTTGTATTACCTCCTGTTGTTAATTACCCATTGCTTGTTTACTTTGGGACTAATAACTTGACCAGTGTTAATCTTTATTATGGTTTAACTGGAATGCTTACGATTGTTTAGCCTTGCTTAGAAACTAGATTCACTTAATCATTCTCATTAATACCACTCGTACTTTAATGTTGGCTTATATGATTAATTGCTTACTAGTGAACTAGTTCATGATTAAATTCCACTAAAATTTGACTAAGGTGGGTTGTGAGTACATGGTTTTGCTAGTCATACTCATGACACTTAAGTACCGGTTCACGGGTCACTGTTGCACTGCCAAATAGCACTTACCACAAGCCAGCATGAGTAATGGTACGACTTATAGCCTAGGGATCCCAAGTAGAGCATCGAGACCATAGGTAGCCATGTACTCTTCAAAGTCTCTGCTATTGCTAGATTGGAGCGCCAGGGGCATCATTGATGGAGCGTCTGGAGGGATGGCCACCTAGGGTGCGAAGCTTGGAGGATCTAGGTAAAAGGGTCATATCACAGTCCTTTTCTGAGGAACCATGGTGGTATTAAGGCGCATGGTGACATGTTGTAGGGCTGTGTCTTGTGGGTAAAGTTGTGCACCTCTGATCAGAGTAAAACTATTTGAATAACCGTACCCACGATTAAGGGCAAGCAATGCGATGTCTTTCGTAATTAGTCTCAATGTTACTTAATTTAATCTGATGTTTAATTCTGTTTAACCTGGTTAGCTCTAGTTTAGAGAGGTATGGTTGGTTTTGGGCCTGGTAACTCCAGGTAGAGTTATTCAGCGAATGTTTAATTATGTTGTAAGGCTTTCAACTTAATTAGATCATCTTTTGAAATTCTATGTTTCTTTAAATGTTGTTTTATGCAAAATAGCCCTATTATGCCTCTCTTTGTTATCCCTGTGCATTATTTATGTTTCATTTAGATGGCTTGTTGAGTATTTAAAATACTCACCATTGCATTCCCCCACCACTAGAAGAGGAGTTTGTCGGTGAAGATAAAGGTGGTGCCTTTTGAGATAGGCTCAGTCAAGTCTACCTGTGGAGTGGAGTCACCGCTGCGTCGTTTAGGATTCGTCTATTTATATTAATTAGTGTTTGGAGGTTCTAATGCCATCTCTGTAATAAAGTACTTTATTTATTTTGTCATGAACGATTATGTTGTTGATTTCCAATAAATTGTTTATTGTATAACTCGGCTGATTCCTGGACGAGGGTTTTTCCCACACAATAAATCATTAGAAAATGGTTGGAATTTTCAGGCATGACAAGTTGGTATCAGAGCTACCTTGACTGTAGGATTAGCCAAATGGTTTAACCTTAGGAGCTGAAAATTATTTTCCTACTTGTACTCATCTCTTCTCTTTCAAACAGGTGCTCTTTTTCAAGAAAAGTGGTGCTGATTTTATTTTATTTTATTCTTTCTAGATGTTTTCAGAAGGATCCCAGCCCAGAGATGATTCGGAATGAAGGGTTTTGTCAAGGAGTTGCAGCATATGGCATTTTTTTGTGGATATCAAGAAGTTCCCACTTATGCCAAGTCAGATCAGATACTCCCGGGATCACAGCAGTGTCAGTATCCATCATGAGTGAGATCGACACTATTCCCTCAATAATAGTTGAAGCTGAAGGACGAAGTTTCAGCCATGCCTACCAGGAAGTCGCCTATGCTACAATTGGATAACTTCAGGGGTGTCATGCATCCATGTTGTAAGAGACGGAGTACAAGTACCATCCAAGAAAGACTTATCGAGATGACTGTGCAAAGTATCCGCCCAATGATGAAGAAGATAGTGCTACGATGGTCAGAGTGATAAATATGCTAAAAGCGATGGATGATTGCCATAAGGACGCTCTCATGGGAGCACATGAGCAGGAGAATCAGAATAGGTAGATCATCTGTCAGCTGAAGGATCAAGTGGACATGTTGTGAGAGGAAGTTGCTACGCTAAATGGAGAGTCGCCGCCAGGAGGAGCAAGGATTCGTCGCACGTCAAGGAAGTGAGTTCAGATGCCCCCTATGATACAAGTGGTCAAGAGGATGCATGAAGAGAAAGTCATCGTCATCGAGAGTGATGAAGATAAAGATGTAGAGAAGAGAAGGATCCAAAAGAGCCAGACTTTTCTTTTGATCCTGTATAAGATCTAGAGGAGCCTAGTTCTTAGAGTCCTTATGTACCCTTAGAATGTTTTGCTAGATGATTGTTTGCTTAGGCTAAATGCTTGTTAGCTTTTGCTTGTCAATAGTGTGTGATTTGTATTGGCCTATGTGATACATCTACACATAGGAGTTAGAGTCTAATAAAAATCTAAACCAAGTTCAGATCAGTACAAGATGTTTTCCTCTTTTCTCTTCTATATTTCTAAATTCGACATATCCCCTCTTTCATTTGTTCTCTTCAGCAAGATGGTTTAGACTCGCCGTATCAATTCTCAAGATGGTGTTGATGAAGTCGCTGGTGGATCGAACAACAACGGACAGCCTCAACCTCACCTTCCCTCTCCCATGCCTGAGAATCCTACCTTGGCCCAAGTACTTGACAACCAGAATCAGCTCATGGCCATGTTGATGAACTAGATGCATACTTAGCATTGTGCACTACTTGCTCAACCCCCACCTACACCTATCCCAGCTTAGAACAAACTGTTAGAGTTCCTTCGAGTGAGGCCCCTGTTTTCTCAAGCACTACCAACCCGGTGAAGGCTAGTGATTGGCTTTTCACTATTGAGAAGAAATTAGAAGTGCTACAGTGTATAGATCAGGAGAAGTTGCCATTGCTTCCCATCAACTTTAAGGTCCAGCTGAAGAATGGTGGAGTCATTTCAAGGAGAATAGAGTAGATGGAATGGAAATCACCTAGATGGACTTTTCTGCTGGTTTCAGAAAGGCCCATCTTCTTGATGGACCAGTGGCTCTAAAGAAGCCAGAATTTCATGCCATCAAACAAGGTAATCATTCAGTTACAGAGTATCTATATGAGTTCAACCACCTAGCCTGCTACACCCTTGAAGATATGAGGTTAGATGCAGAACATCGGGAGAAGTTTTTAGGAGGTCTGAATGATGAACTGACTGTTCATCTGATTTCTAGATATTATGTTGATTTTCAGAAATTGGTTGATAAGTCTATTCGTCAAGAAGATTAGCATAACCGGATGGAGTCCAAGAAGCGTCGCATGGTGTAGAATCAGCAGTCCAACAACAATTAGAGACCCCATTTCATTGTGATGCCATAGCAACAATCTAGAGGGCCCAATGCTGAGACCCATCGTCCTCCTCGTCAGTTTTATGCTGCTAGTAGAAGTGGAAATACTAGCAATGCACCTTCAGACTACTACAGGCCTAGCCATTATTCTAACAAGTGTCTGAAGGACAAGAATGGAAAGCCAGTGGTATGTTTCAACTACTACAAGCCTAGCCATTATTCTAACAAGTGTCTGGAGCCCAAGTGTCAGAATCAGACTGCAACAGCCATAGCCCCTGCCGGTCAAGTTAAAGCAAGGGTGAATCATGTAACAGCGGAAGAGGCTCAAGTTGCCCCTGACATGGTGTTGGGTATGTTTCTAGTTAACTCAATACTTGCAGCAATGTTATTTGATTCTGGTGCAACTCATTCATTCATATCAAAAAGTTTTGTGGAAAAGTATGGAATGGACGTAGAACCCCTCCCTCATTCATTAGTAATTTGTACCCCTGGTCACCAGATGCCTAACTCTCTTTTTAGTCCTCTGGTAACCATTGAAATCCTTAATGTCCCTTTCCTAGCCAACCTCATCTTAATAGAATCAAAAGACCTAGATGTCATTTTGAGAATGGATTGGTTAGTAAAGCATGAGGGTGAAATAAAATGTGTCACTCGAGAAGTCACCATAACCAATCACCTTGGCCAAACCATCACTTTCCATAATCCTAACCCGTCTAGTTTGAAGATAATGCTGAATGAAGTTAAGATTGAAGAAATACCGGTGGTATAAGAGTATCCTGATGTTTTTTCGAAAGAGTTACCTGGTATATCACCCAAGAGAGATATTGAGTTCAGAATAGATCTAGCCCCTAGGATAGCCGCAATTCATAAGACACCCTATCGGATGGCCCCGAATGAGTTGGTAGAAGTAAAGAAGCAGGTAGAAGAATTATTGGAGAAAGGATACATTCAACCAAGTACCTCTCCATGGGGAGCGCCTGTTGTTTTTGTGAAGAAGAAGGATAAGACTAAGAGAGTGTGTGTGGACTATAGAGCACTGAATGAAGCAACCATCAAGAATAAATATCCTCTTCCTCGGATTGATGATTTATTTGATTAACTGCAAGGAGCACCAGTTTTCTCCAAGATAAATCTTTGATCAGGGTACCATCAGTTAAGAATTCGAGAAGAAGATATTCCTAAGACAGCCTTCACAACCTGTTATGGATTGTTTGAGTATCTTGTGATGTCTTTTGGATTAACCAATGCCCCTTCTTTCTTCATGAACCTGATGAATAGTGTTTTTACGGAGTATTTGGATAAGTTTATAGTAGTGTCCATTGATAATATTCTCATCTATCCCAAGACAGAGGAAGACTATGCAACGCACTTGACTATGCAACGCACTTACACCTAGCACTGCAAAAGTTGACAGAGCATCAGTTATATGCTAAGTTGTGTAAGTGTGAGTTTTGGTTGAAAGAAGTGAAGTTCTTAGACCATATTATCACATCTACAGGAGTTGCTATTGACCTGAGTACAGTCAAAGCAGTTATGGATTGGGTGCAACCTAAGAATACTATCGAGATAAGGAGTTTTCTTGGACTTGCGGGTTCTTACCGTCGGTTCAACGAAAATTTCTTAAAGATAGTCAAGCCTATGACTAAGTTGCTTCAAAAGGATGAGAAATTTGTTTGGACACCTAAATGTGGAGAAAGTTTTATAGAGTTAAAGAAGAGACTAGTATCAACCCCTTTGCTAATCTTATCAGATCCTAAAAGAGATTTTTAAGTTTATTGTGATTCATCCTGTCAAGGTTTAGGATATGTATTGATGTAAGAAGGAAAGGTAGTTGCCTATACCTCTCGGCAGCTAAGACCCCATGAGTTAAATTACCCTACCCATGATTTAGAGATGGCTACAGTAGTTCATGCTCTGAAGATTTAGCGTCATTATCTCATTGGGAATCAGGCGGAAATCTTTATGGATCATAAGAGTTTGAGATATATCTTCATCCAACTAGATTTAAACCTTCGACAAAGAAGATAGCTCGAGTGAGTCAAGGATTATGATGTTAGTATCCAATACCATCTCGGTAAGGCTATTGTCATAGCAGATGCCCTTAGTCACAAGAGTTATGGGAATGCTATTTTAGTTGATGAAGTACCCTCGGAAATGCTGCAAGAGTTCAAGAAGTTAAGTTTGAATGTTGTTCCAAGTGGATTCATAGTAGCCTTAGAAGCCCAGCCTTCACTGCTAGATCAAATTCGTGAAGCCCAAGTGAATGACCCATACATTTTAGACATCAAGGAGAATATGAAACAAGGGAAAGCTCATGAGTTCATTGAAGATGAACAAGGTATCCTATGTTATGGAGATCGTACTTGTGTAATAGATAAGGAGTTGAAGGATCTAATACTTCGTGAAGCCCATGAGACCCAGTATTCTATTCATCCTAGGAGCACAAAAATATATCAAGACCTTTGAGAAAAGTTTAAGTGGCCTATTATGCACCGAGAGATAGCGGAGTATGTGGTACTATGTGACATGTGTCAAAGAGTAAAAGCAGAACATCATAGACCTACCGGATTGCTCCAACCCTTAAGAGTTCTCGAATGGAAGTGGAAAGAAGTTGGAATGGATTTTATAACCGGATTGCCAAGAACAACCTCAGGATATGATTCTATTTAGGTTATTGTTGACAATTTAACAAAAGTGGCTCACTTTTTGCCAGTCAAAACTATCTATCGCAGTAGCCAGTTGGCTGAAATATACATGACTCGAATTATTTGTTTGAATGGAGTCCCTAAAAGGATAGCGTTAGACAGAGAAAGTCAGTTTACATCCAAGTTTTGGCAAAAGTTGCAAGAAGAATTGGGTACTCACTTAAATTTTAGTATAGCTTACCACCTACAGACAGATGGTCAGATAGAAAGAGTGAACCAGATTCTAGAGGATATGTCGAGAGCTTATGCTCTAGATTTTAGAGGATCATGGGACAAGAATCTACCGTACGCTGAATTCTCTTATAACAATAGTTATCAAGCTAGTCTTTAAATGTCCCCATTTGAAGCTTTGTATGGAACGAAGTGCAGAATGCTATTGTTTTGGGATCAGATTAGAGAAAGTCAAGTCTTTGGTACTGATATCCTAAGAGAAGCTAAAAATAAAGTAAGGATTATTCAAGATCGATTGAAGATTGCTCAGTCTAGACAAAAGAGTTATGTCAACAATCGTCGTCGAGATCTTAGTTTTGAGGAAGGAGATTTTGTATACCTAAGAGTTACCCCATTTCATGGAGTTTGATGTTTTGAGACTAAAGAAAAGTTGGCACCACGTCTTGTTAGATCATACTGGATAATCAGTCAAAAGGGAGAACTCGCCTATGAATTAGAATTACCCCCGTCCATGGCAGATATTCATAATGTGTTCCATGAATCTCAGTTGAAGAAATGTATGTGTGTTCCATCTGAAGTTACAGATGTCGAGCAGATAGAACATCAAGAAGATTTGAATTATGTGGAGAAACATATTCGTATTCTGGAGATTAGTGAAAGGAGAACCTGGAATCAAGTTATGAAATTTTGTAAAGTTCAGTGGAGTAATCAATTAGAAGATGAAGCCACTTGGGAGCGTGAAGATGAATTGAGAGCCACCCATCCGCACCTTTTCCCAAGCGCTTCCGAATCTCGAGGTCAAAATTCTATTTAAGGAGGGTAGATTTGTAAAAGCTTAAATTTTCAAAGTAATAAAAATAGTAAAGCTGTGAATAAAAGAAAACAAAATAGAATTTTAAATAAAGAAAAGAAAGGATTTTCCAAAGGTAAAATATCGAAGAGAAAATCTTTCCAAGTAAAATGTTGCTAGAAATTTTTTGCAAAAGTCCCTAAAAATGTACATAATTTTTCTAGAATTTTTCTGAGCTAAAAAGCTATTTTCTAATTTTTGGAAGCCTTTTATAAAGGAAAATAAAAATTTTTAAAAAATTAAACCCCTCCCTCCGGTCAGGCCGATCGCCGCTGGCCCGTTACCGCACGCCCCCACCAGCCGGCTCCCTCACCTCATCGACCCAGCTGCACGCCACAGGCCCAGCCGCTCCCGTCGACAGGTGGGACCCACCTGTCGGGTCCGTCCCTGACCTCACGCCCATGCCCCTGCTGCACCCTAGCCGCACCGCCAACGTGCAATCCGTCACCATGGGCCGCCTCAGGCTAATCTGAGCCTGCCATGAGATTCTCCGCACCGCCTTGGGTCTTTCTCCTATGGATTCAAGCTCGGCCTGCCGCCGCAACCGCCCCGTGACCTGTGGCCAAATCCGCAATGGCCCGTTCGCCATTGCCATCGCTGGGAAGCTTCGGGACTCATGGCCTCCGCTATTTAAAGCGTCCCCGAGCTCCTCTCCACTGTTCTAAAACCCTAGTCGTCGCCCTAGCCACCTTGTTCACCATCGCCGCACGTGCTCGCATCTCTGTTGCTTCCCGGCGATCCGATGCCCGTCGAGCCTCGCCGTCGTAATCATCGTCTCCGACGTCGTCCACCAAACCCCGGCCGCCCGCCGGAGCTTAGTCCCCGTCGTCGACCTAAGCCGCCTCTACATCGAGTCCTCGCTGTTGCTTGTCGCCGTTGACTCCGGTTAGTTCCCCATGTCCCGCTGGTCCCATTCCTACCATTGTCGCCGGCCGCTGGGTCGCCATTCGCCGGTGACCCTCGGTCCCTGAGCCGCCGCTGTCGCTGCCCCAGCGTGACGCCGACGTGGCCGCCGCGTCAGCGCTACGTCTACCGCCTCGCTTGCGTGGGTGCCACGTGGCAAACCTAGTGCACCAAGCCCTATAGCCCCTGCTGATGTAATAATCCTAAATTTCTTTTAGAAAAATAATTCTTTATTGCGTCATAATTCTGTTTTATTTTATAAAAACTAAGAACAGTACTGAAGCCTTTAAAAATTCATAACTAATTCATTTGAACTTCAAGTTTGACCATTCAAATTGCATAATTTTTCTAAAAATGATCTACACCCAATAAAAATACTTTCACACATGTTAAGAGTGATCTTTTGTACTTTTTGTAATTAATTGCTTTGACGTGTAGTTTCCAAAGTCCCCGAGGAGCCCGTTTTCATCGAGGAAGCTCCTGTTTTTGTTCCTGTGCAACAACGCAAGTCATCTAAGTACATTCTTTGATCATGATTAGATCCATGTTTAAAGCTATTACTTCTTTCAAATATGCATTTATTTTAGAATGTCACCGAGAAGGGTATTAGCCTGCTTGTATTACCTCCGGTTGTTAATTACCCATTCCTTGTTTACCTTGGGACTAATAACTTGACCAGTGTAAATCTTTATTATGATTTAACTGGAATGCTTAGGATTGCTTAGCCCTGCTTAGAAACTAGATTCACTTAATCATGCTCATTAATACCACTCGTACTTTAATGTTGGCTTATATGATTAATTGCTTACTAGTGAACTGGTTCATGATTAAATTCCACTAAAATTTGACTAAGGTGGCTTGTGAGTTTATGATTTTGCTAGTCGTACTCATGACACTTAAGGACCAGTTCACAAGTCACTGTTGCACTACCAAACAGTACTTACCACAAGCCAGCATGGATAATGATATGACTTATAGCCTAGGGATCCCAAGTAGAGCATCGAGACCACAGGTAGCCCTATACTCTTTGAAGTCTCTACTATTGCTAGATTGGAGAGCCAGGGGCATTGTTGATGGAGCGTCTGAAGGGATGGCCACCTAGGGTGCAAAGCTTGGAAGATCTAGGTGAAAGGGTCATATCACAGTCCTTTTCCGAGGTACCATGTTGATATTAAGGCGCATGGTGATATGTTGTTGGGCTGTGTCTTGTGGGTAAAGTTGTGCACCTCTGATTAGAGTAAAACTATTCGAATAATGGTGCCCACAGTCAAGGGCGAGAAATGCGATGTCTTTCATGATTAGTCCTAATGTTACTTAATTTAATCTGATGTTTAATTCTATTTAACCTAGTTAGCTCTGGTTTAGAGTAGTGTGGTTGGTTTTAGGCCTGGTAACTCTGGGTAGAGTTATTCAGTGAATGTTTAATTCTATTGTAAGGCTTTCAACTTAATTAGATCAACTTTTGAAATTCTATCTTTCTTTAAATGATGTTTTATGCAAAATAGCCCTATTATGACTCTCTTTGTTATCCCTGTGTATTATTTATGTTCCGCTTGGATGGCTTGTTGAGTATTCAAAATACTCACCCTTGCATTCCTCCTCCACCAGAAGAGGAGTTTGTCGGTGAAGCTAAAGGTGGCACCTTTTGAGCTAGGCCCAATGTCACACCTAGAAATTCCAACCATTTCCTTGCGATTTATTGTGTGGAAAGTACCCTCGTCCAGGAATCAGCCGAGGCACACAATAGACAATTTATTGGACATCGAAAGCATAATTGTTCATGATGAAATAAATAAAGTACTGATTATAGAGGTGGCATTGAAACCTCGAGACATTAATGGCAATCATAAATATCTCCTAAATAATTTTATTGACGCAGCGACGACTCCACTCTATAGGCAGACTTGACTGGGCCTAGCTCAACAGGCGCCACCTTCATCTTCGCTAATGAACTCCTCTTCTGGTGATGGGGGAATGCAAGGGTGAGTATTTTGAATACTCAGCAAGCCATCCAAGCGGAACAATTATAATGCACAGGGGATACAAAGGATGGCATAATAGGGTTCATTTATATAAAAAGAGCATTAAAGAGAGATGAAATTTAAAAAGTAGTTCTAATTAAGTTGGAACCTTAAAAGCATTATTAAACCATTCACTAAATAACTCTTACCCAGAGTCATCATGCCCAAAAACCAACCAAACCACTCTAACCAGAGCTTACCAGATTGAACAGAAAGTAAATCAGGTTAATTAAGTAACAATGGGACTAATCACGAGTGACCTTGCATTGCCGCTCTTAATCGTGGGCACGGCTATTCGAATAGTTTTACTTTGATCATAGGTGCACAGCTTTACCCACAAGACACACCCCTACAACATGTCACCATGTGCCTCAATACCACCATGGTGCCTTAGAAAAAAGCTGTGATATGACCATCCACCTAGATCCTCCAAGCTACACACCCCAGGTTACAATCTACCCGATACCCCCTGGTGCTCTCCGTCTAAATAGCAAAGACTTACACCAGTGAAAGCTATCAGTCGTCTCAATGCTTCACCCAGGATCTCTAGGCTTCTGGTCAAACCATTACCCATGCTGGCTTATGGTGAGTGCGAGTTTACAGTGCAAAAGCAGCACATGAACCGGTTCTTAAAGTGTCATGAGTACAATTAGCAGAACCACGAACCATGTACTCACAACCCACCTTAATCAAATTTTAGTGACATTTAATTCATGAACTAATTCAATATTCAACTAGTAATCATAAGGTAACATTAACATATAAGTGGTATTAAATAGCATCATGAATGTGATACTAGTTTGTAAGCTAATCCTAAGCATCTAGAGAAATCATAGTAAAGATTCATCAGGGGGGATCACGCGCATGCGCAGGGGAAATATTGCATCAGCAGGGGGGATCGCACGTGCGCGTGGGAGGCCACGTGGCGGCCACACAGGCTGCAGGGGGTGAGGTGGCGCTAACGCGGTAGACACATGGGTGCCACGTCGGCGCCACGCCGGGGTGACAGCAGCGGGCGGCGGCGTCTTGGGAACCTAGGGTCGACGATGAACGGCGGCGTGGTGGTTGACGGCGAGGGCAGAGATAGAACTGGGATGCAACAGGAAACTCACCAGACCAGTCGACGGTAGGTGGCGGCGACAGAATTCGGCCGGCGGCAAAAAGGGGCAACAATGGCTTCAGGTCGACTGCAGCGATGGGCTTCCGGTGATCAGCGGCGATGGCGGAACGGCGGTGTAGGACCGAAACTAGCGACCAGAGGGGGGGTGAATGGGCGCAAAATAAAAATAAAGCGGAAAATAAAACTTCTGAAATTTAAGTTTCAAACTTGCAAGTGACGATATGATTCAGTTCATGGTTCGAACAAATAACC